>MJUU01033513.1:643-31168 GCA_002080025.1 Modiolus philippinarum | reverse complement strand
GATATTTTGTAGGTCTAAATCTATATATTCAAAAAATAAAATAAAAATAATATGTCACCGATCATCTTTTCCTGTTATCTGGCATTGAAAATCAGGCCAAATTTAGTATTTTTCAGCAATATTTACAAAGAATATATAGGGAACTGTGATAGCATGCTTATTGTTTATCTTTCATATAAAATAAATATCAGACAGTTTTTTTTTAATTTTTTGATATTTTTTAATATTTGATATTTCAGAGATATACACTTAAACTATTTGTTACGCTGAAAAAATCTATATGTCACCGTTCGATTAAGAGAGATATTTTATATAGTTTACGAAAAAGACAATATTTACGGGAAAAGGGAGCTAATTCGCGGGAAAGTGTAAGCCAATCTATTATGACGTCACAGTGAATAGGCCAATACAGGAATATTCCGGTTTGAAAATCAAGTCAATTCCGCATCCGACTTGTGTTTCGCAAATGCGCCAATCGAATGCGCCGTGTATTAGTGTCGAACTACCTTAAGATTTATATTAAAAAGTAGTCAAACAAAGGACAACTATACTATTTAATCTTATGTTAATTTCAGATTGAATCATTTCAAGATATGATAAGATGGACAGTACTTATTATTACAGAACTATCAGATTTGGTGGATATTGCATGCATAAACGCTTAACTCTTTGATGAACAAACCATGAAAACCATTTGGAATGTTATTTTATTTGTAGTATAAGGGGTCAAGGAAAACATGTAAATATTCCAAGAAAAATCAGGGATTACATGTAATCACTGGTAAAATTTAGGGATTGCACGTAATCCCCAAGCAATTTAGTGATTACATATATTCCCTGATTTTTGGGGAGTACATGTAATCCTTGATTACACAGATTCCCTGTACCAAATATAAACTGTCATAATTTACTATAGATGTTAATAGTTGTTAGTACATAATACAATTATTAAAATTTACAAAGTATAATTTTTGTTTTAACTTATAAAATAGAGACAATAAAAAGTAAGAATAATACACTTCACATAGAAATGTTAATTAAAGGGAAAATCAATAATTTACTAACAAACATACAGATTATTCAGGATGTAAAGTAAGAAGAAGAACAGAGAAACAAGTATATTTCAGAAGTATCGGAAAACAAATAGAGAAAAGGCACATAGAATAAAGAATAAATCTATATTTCAAACAAAAAAAGGCAACAAAAATGGGGAAAAAATTGAACTGTCCTGATGAAATTTTATATTTTAGTAGACAATAATTTTAAAACACTGTAATTCTCTGACACAAAAACAATTAATGTGCACAAGTTTACTTTTTAAACATGTAATAGACTTATTTGTAAATAGCATGTAAATTGTCTCGATTGATAGTGTTGAAGAGCCACAGTAACAGGACCTCAGAGCGTGTGTTGTGGCTCTGCAACACTAGCAACAATCAAGAAATAATGAGGAGAGAAAAGAATTCACTAGGCGTATCAATCCGTTTTGCCCAGATGGATAGTTTTGCACAGCCACAACAACAGAGGCTTAGAGGATGTGATGTTGCAAAATTAGCAGCCATCTAGATCAGAACAACGCCCACCAGATTATATCAGAACAGTTTTATATTGGTTAAGGGGAGGTAAATTGTTATTTGAAAATCTCAGATAAATAAACTCGTATGGCATACAAGCAGACAGAATGAGAATGTAAATAAAACCACACTTTCTAATTGTAAAAATTGGCCTTAACATTACTAGATACAAAACAATTAATCCTAATAACTGTACAAAAATACTCCAAAGCTCATTAAATTGCTCTAATTTTTCAATATTATATAAATCTTGATTTACAAATTTAACTGCTTGTAAGGATAATTGTTTCCTTCAACTTTTCAACTAAAAAGTTGATAATTGTTTCCTATAATATTTACAATTGTATATATTTGTATATTGTTTGATCTTAAGAAAGATCAAATTAAAAACGTCCAAAATATCTCCATCAAAAAGTTTTTCTTAGTGAAAGGGGTGCTTATATTATTCAATGCAAATCAGTAATAAAGTCTTGGATTTTTTCACATTTGCATAGCAGATGTTCTTAAGATTCAGTCTCTTCATCACAAAAAGTACAATTAGCATTATCTGTTATATTGATTTTGAAAAGGTACTGGTTTGTTGCAAGAATGTAATGATTTATTCAATACTGTGACCATTGAAGTTTAAGTGTTATTTGTTATCATGAATGGGAGTTTAAAGATATACTTCCAATCACATTCACAAATATCCAATAATTTCCCCCCATATTTTTTGTCCATAAGGCACACTGTAATTTTTTGTCAATACTGAATACATATCTTTAGTGCTCTTTTTATCTCTTAAAAAAATATTTATAAGACACCGGTTTTTTTTCCAATGGTAATTTTATTATTTCACCATAGGGGACTTATAAGAAAATATTCCAAACTGTCATTCTTGTCCATTTCAATAACGTTATTCCAAGCATTATAGACTTGTCCCTTTCAATAACAATTTTCCAATCATTATTGATACATCCCTCCAGAATAAGTTTTTACGTTAAACTGGGATTGCATACCCGCTTTTTTTTTTGCAAAATATCTCTTTTCAATCTCCCTATTGTTGGGTTCCAAATATATTAATATACAAGACCATTCATTTCATTAATAATAGCACTATTTGGATATGGTAATGTTATTATTAGATGATTAAGGTGTAACACAACTAATTCCGTCTCCCATTGCCTCCCATGTTAAATTGCACATGTTTCTCTGCTCGTAGAATTTTTATCTGAAGTTCAAATAAAATGACACATGTCTCATCTGAAAGACACATCTTTCGGTAAACCCTCATGAAAAAATCAACCGACCTTAACTGTAATATAAGAAAAAACTGGTTCCCGGAAGGTCACAACCCAGGGATAGGTACTTCCTGTCTGTGTTTTCACGGGAAAAATACCTCCGCTTTCAACTTTGATAAAATCTTTAATTTTCATCGAAATCGTATAAATTTAGGCTTAAAAGATTCACTATTGAATGCCTTTTCAATTTAATTCATAATGACTCGCCAACATCTTTAATCTACGACGCTATTAACACTTCTTCGGAACTATGTCGTCTCAAATAAGGACTATATTCACATATGTGCCTGACTGGGTTCCGAATTAGTTGTGTTACACCTTAAGAAAAGGTAATCCGGTGTATGCATGAAATCATTATGCTAAACTCCTCACGGGAAGATCTGTATACTGAGGGTACATAACTTAATTCGTCAGTTGGTAATGGATCTGGAGCTGGCATGTCAGTTAACTGATAGTAGTCTCTTGTGATTTCATGTTTTTGTCGGTATATTTAGTTCTTTTAGTTTCATTTTTCACAATTGACTCGGTCCTGTTGCCAACTGAATTTGACTGGTGTTACGATTTTATTTTGATTTATCACATTGGCTATAGGGGAGGGTTTGGACCCAATAAAACTAGTTTAAACCCGCCCGCAGCAGGTTTGCGTCTGTCCTTAGTCAGGAAATTTATTAAGCCTTGGTTAGATGTATGCTCTTTATTTTTCTTAGATATGGTGTACTTGTACATGAGATAATATCTCATGTGTACACTTTGTTCAATTACTATTATCTAAATTTATGTAAATTCTAAAACCTAAGGACTCCCACTATCGTAGTTTTGTCCTTAGCTATATTTGATATTACTGATTATTCGGATTTCGTTTGGTTTTATACATTTTAACATTTTTTGAAAATATCGATTCCCTTTGTTTGGGTTCTAGAGCTGCTGATGAGGAATAAATTTCCGAAATGGCCATACAGCTCATTAAAATTATTGCAGTTGGAGCTAACATATGTGTTATGGTCTCATGTTCATTTACTCCATATCCTTTCGTAAAATTTGTGTGTGTCTTGTCCGTTTTCTATTTAGTTTACTTTATGTCTATAGGAGTCTTGCATAATGTTTATTTCGCTGAACTTGATTACTCTTTCTTTAGGGGCCGACTCCGACCTGCCGTTGGGTGTGGGGTTTCCTCACCGTTCATTGAAGATCTTATGTGGCTTTGAGTTGTTATTACTCCCGTTTGGGTCGTTGCCTCTTTGACAAATTCCCCGTTTCCCTTCTTTTTTCTAATATCAACTGATATTTTCCAATGACAGTCAGATTTCGTTTTGACCATGCATTTATCAAACTTTTAATTTCAACTATCTTTTCCTTTTCACTTATATCGGTAATATTCAAAAGATTAACATCAAAGTTTGAAGGCGCCAAAATATTAAAAATTTCCCTCAATGCAAACTAAAGTTATTATCCAGAAACTATAAAATTTACAGGTTTTGCCAAAATCAATGGCAATAACTGCGGAACGCAAAATTTGATCACGGTCAAAATCGAACTTGATCCGTATTTTATAATTAGAAACATTGTTTCAAAATATTAGAACTTACCTTGGAAGCAAACTAAAAATATCATCCGGAAACTGTGACACGCCATATGGTCTTCCTTCTCTGACTATTTTGCCATCCATCTCCGCATTTCCTGGTAGCCCCTTAATCGAAGTCCATAGGGCTGAAACGTTGGGAACTTAATCTTCTTTCTCCCTTTTATCATTTTTACTTATTTTTTAATATCTATATTTTTGTGTATTTAACTTTTTAATTGTGGCCTGGTATAGGCCTACTATATCATTTTTCTTTTGCTTTTTTTGCATAATATAAAAAACACCAAGAAACTAGGCAGTAAGGAGCGAGGCCAGTTGTTTCCTGTTAAAATGTTCTATATAACTCCGTAAACAAACCCGATAAGAAGTGAGACCAGATGTCTCTTGTTTAACATGTTACAAGCAATCCAAAATACAACCCAGCTAAGATGTGAGATTGGCGAACCAAACCTTCCCTTCCATAGCGGAAGTGTCCGGTCGCAATGGAAGGGCAAGTGTTATTCCCTACTGACTAGGTTCTTTGACTTTTACATGTTATATAAAAATCAAAGAACCTAACCGGCAAGTGTTATTCCCTACCGGATAGGTTCTTTGATTTTTGTATAACATCTATATCCCTACCGGCTAGGTTCTTTGATTTTATATAACATATATATATACAGGGTACATGTTATATACAAATCAAAGAACCTAGCCGGTAGGGAATAACACTTGCCCTTTAATTGCTACCGGACACTACCGCTATGGAAGGAAAGGTTTGGCGCGCCATAAAATCGATTTAACCAACCATTTCTTTTGACACGCCCGTACCAAGTCAGGGCCCTTGCTGTCGACAATTTTCCCGGTGGTTTCCATCTGATTTGTCCTTTTGTCTCGTGGGCTTCGTCTCTTGACAACTCTGTTCGGTAATTTTGTTATAACCCACAATTTCTTTTACATGTTACATAAACTTTGAAATAAAACTCAGTAAGGAGTTAGACCTGATGTTTCCTGTTTTACATGCAATTGCTTTAGTTTTGTGACGTTCTTGTTCTGTTTTGTTTATTTGTTTTGTCTTTGTCATACTGTCTCAATTCGTGTTGCTCTGAATTGCCGTGATTTTGGATTTATGAGTTTAGAATTTCTCCTTTCCTCGTTCTTGCTTCGGTATTCGTTTGCCGATATAGTTACATACAACTCCCAGAAACAACTCCCATTTAGTAGTGAGACCAGCTTTACTCATGTTTTAACATGTTACATACAGCCAGGGGAAACCACCCGGTAAGAAGTGGTAAACGATGTTTCCTTTTATACATTTTGCATTCAACTCCATAAAACCGACAAGGAGTGAGACCAGTTGCTTAATTACATTTACATACATTTTCGAGATGTAACCCAGGTAAGAAGTGAGACAAGAAATTTCATGTTATACATGTTAAATATTAAACCGACAAACAACCTTGTAAGAAGTGCGACTAGTTGTCTTCTGATATTCATGTAACTTACGTATAATTACATTTCATGCATATTCATTTGAATTCCGTCAATTTGTTAGGTGAACACCGATCACGTGGCATATCAATGTGAAGTTGCAATTCCCATGAAACACATATGATCACATGTTCACGTGGCGGATGAATTTGTTAAAAAAAAGAATCCTAATGTACATGATGTACCTGCCTGTAAATAAATCGTTTTTATTTACATTTCGGTTAAATTGTAATTTTGAGAATTGAATGCATTATTTTGAAGTTTCATAGGGATTATAAAAGTGTTGACAGGACGCACATTTTCAACATGAAGCGCTACTGCGCTTCATTAAAAATATGCTTCGGTCAACACTTTCATACCCCAATGAAACTTCAAAATAATGCATTCAATTCTTAAACAACTTCAAGGAACAACCCGGTAAGATGTGAGACCATGCAGATGTCTCATGTTTCACATTTTACATACGACTCCCAGAAACAACCCGGTAGTGAAGTCAGTTGTCTCCTGTTTCACATTTTACATACAACTCCGAAAAAGTACCCGGTAAGGAGTGCGCTCAGTTGTCTCCTGTTTCGAATTTTACATTCAACTCTGAGGAACAACCCGGTAAGGAGTGCGCTCAGTTGTCTCCTGTTTTACATTTTACATATAACTCCGAGGAAAAACCTTGTAATGAGTGCAGTCAGTTGTCTCCTGTTTCTAATTTTACATTCAACTCAGAGGAACAAGCCGGTGAGAAGTGCGCTCAGTTGTCTCCTGTTTCACATTTTACATACATCTCCGAGGAAAAACCCGGTAAGGAGAGCGGTCAGTTGTCTCCTATTTCACATTTTACGTACAACTCCCAGAAACAACCCAGTTGTCTCCTGTTATACCTGTACATAACATACACTCCAAGAAACAATCCCCTTTAGTAGTGAGACCAGCAAACTCCATTTATACATACTGGATATAACTCTGATAAACTATCTCGTCAAGGTGTGAAACCAGATGTCACCTGTTGCAAAGAAGTGCATGAAAAAACATAAGTACATCATTCAATTAGGGGAGTGTCAAAATGTTTTTAATTTATCAAAACTGCATTCATTTCATCACAAAATTGTTGAAGTATCGAAGTTACTGTTTGCATAACATTGCTTGGGACAATCTTAAAAAACAAAATACTGTGAGTTTAGTTTTCTGCATATGGTTATTTCGACATTTTATGTGTCATCACTCAGTGCAGATAAAGTCAAAATATTTGGAAATCCACAACCAAGTGTATATTTACACCATATTTATTCATTTGGTCATAGAAGGTAAAGTATCTTTTTGATTATAACACCTAGAAAAAGTAGAAAATATAGTACTTTATAGCATTTACGGTAACTTCGGTATTTAGTTATTTACATTACGGAATAAATTATTTATTGATGTGCATACATAACCAAAATACACATGTGTCTATTGCAGATGAAAACATGCTAAACAAGCCTTTGTGTCTTGTAAACATTTGGCATAACAGCTCCAAGTAAGTGAACCATCAACTGTCAGCCATTGTCCACCGGCGACCAACTCACAATTCAAATCTCCGTCAGCATTAAAATTGAATCCCAAGCAGTTATTGTCATGTAAACATTCTAGAGCACACAGTATCTTTCTTGGCAGAGTCGTTGTTCGCAACAGAATCATATCACGACGACTTCGGCAATATTGCATTCCGCAGTAATGTCCCGTAAAATTGACTGGATTTAAAAGACATAAAAGAAATGTTATTATAAACAGTCTGTGATTTATACAAATATATATTATATTTTTACGTTTTTTTTTTGTTTTTTTTGCTTGATTTTTGTTTGTTTGTTTTTAATTTTTTTTGTGTTTGTTTGTTTTTTTTNTTTTTTTTTTTTTTTTTTACAGCTAGCATCTCAGGAAGACCAAGAAGAGCCATCAACAGTTGCCCAAAAATAAGGCTCAAAGTCTAAAGACAAACTGAAAAACCTCATCAGCAGTTATCGAGAAATAAAGCTCAAGGCATGTAGAACAAAACGAATACAAACTAGAGGCTCAGAAACTGAGCCTGTATCGCTAACCTGACAAAATGCTTCTATGCCATGAATGACCCAAAATTCGTCATTGGCAGCCATGTTTTTGTCAGATCCTATTGAAATGTGCAATCTTTGCAAAAGACCTTATATAAATCATTCCAATACAGATAAGTTCAATTTACTTCAATGGTTTCAGAGCAGGTGATGAAAAGAATGATTTCCCTTTTGCTCCAATGTTAAACTATGGCAACTATGTCTTTGGTCGAATCGAAATGAATTTCCTTCAATGTTAAACCTAAGTTCCGCACTGGGACCATGTTTTTTGTCCGATCCAAATGAAATTAGCAATCTTTATTAAGGACCTTCCATACATCATTCCTGTAAAGTTTGATGTTGAATTTACTTCAGTGGTTTCTGAGGAAAATGTGACTTTTCCAATAGAGTCACACATGTATGTTTAAGTTCAGCGCTAGCGGCCATGTTTTTTACCGGATCGGAACGAAATGAGCAAACTTTGTAAAGGACCTATAGTACATCATTCCTGTAACGTTTTGTTGAATTTACATCAGTTGTTTCTGAGAACATGTTGAAAATGTGATTTTTACCATTTGGTCCGATGTTAAAAAGTTCCGCGCTGGCAGCCATGGGTTTTTGTCGGGTCGGAACGAAATGAGCAATCTTTGTAAAGGACCTTCCATACATCATTCCTGTAAAGTTTTGTTGAATTTGCTTCAGTGGTTTCAGAGGAGAAAATGAAAATATGATTTTTTTTTTCGGCATAGGGTCCAATGTTAGACCTAAGTTCCGCGTTGGCGGCCTTTTTTTTTGTCGGATCGAAACGAAATTAGCAATCCTTGTAAAGGACCTTGCATTCATCATTCCTGTAAAGTTTAGTGAATTTGCTTCAGTGGTTTCAGAGGAGAAAATAAAAATGTGAAAAGTTTAATGGACGGACGGACGCAAAGTGATGGCAATAGCTCACAATGACCCTTCGGGTCAGGTGAGCTAAAAGGAGGATCTTCTCATACTGTATCGCTCACCTGTACCATGGCTTTCTGATAATCCCAGATGCAATCAGTCTAATGTAATGTTGCCACCGGCTTCCACCTTTAATAAGGTGTTAACATTATCAACGCAATTTCTTAAAAGGAGATACCTTTATACTATTGTAATCATTGGTGTTGTGGTTTGTGAGATTTCTGAATGTATTTATCCCAAAAGGCCCTTTTAAGCTAAAACTTGTATTCTAGGCAAATTGCCATCTTGGATGAGGTAGGAACATCAGTTTCACACATTTTTAAAAGAACCATCCAAGGACTATTTTACCAAATTTGGTTACAACCAATCAGAGGAAAAGATCTTAAATTTAATTCCTTAGTGTCAAATATTTAACTATGCGGTTCCCCGCTGGTGACCATTTTGAATGAGTTACGAACATAAAAATCATATTTTTTACGAGGACCTTCCAAGGACTATTGTGACCAAGTTTGGTTCCAACTGTCCAGTGGTTCAAGAGAAAAGATCTTTGACTGAAAAGTAAACGATAGACCTATCAACAAAGGTCGCCAATGGATGACAAACACCATGACTATGGAAAAATGAGCTAAACACTCACCAACTGTGGTCTGGAAATAAAAATAAAACCCATTCCAAACTCTTACGTCAAAAAGACTCGCAAGCATTTGTCGAGAAATAAATCTCAAAGCATGTACACTAAGGGGACGACCATTTCATTTTTAGGGGAGGACTTGGGCGATTTTGCCTAACAAAATTGTTTGTTTTCACAAAATCTTGGACAAATTATTTTATTTTTACCAAATGTGACCTCAGATCATTTATTTGCAATTGCAAAAAAAAAATTATTCTTATATCATTTTTTTTTAATTTTCATGAGAAGTAGGATTATGATATTCATTTTCACTGCCACCAAGATTAAATTATTTATTTACAAAATCGCCCAGGCCCCTCCTCTAAAAATCAAATGGTCGTCCCCTAAACGAGACTCACCAACAGCTGTCTAGAAATAAAGCTGAAAGCATAACGCCAAAAAAAAAAACATAAAAACACGTCAGCGATTCTTTAAAAAGAAAAATTAATTCCCAAATAAAAAAAGAAATGTCTGCCAAAACTGTCAAAGACTCGTTTTAGAAAGAGCTATCAGAATGAAGTCGGTGCTATGGGTTGTCTTGAACTTACTGTGAGGTATGAGCAAAGCTCATTTTTGAAGGCCTCATAGTGACTTCAAGATGAAGAACAAAAATAAAAACTCTGTTCCATTGCTTGTTTTTATCGTGTATTTGTAGAGATTTTGTCGCATGTGCATCCACTCGACTTCGCACTACAAAATGGGATTATTCGCCATTTCACGTGAAATTGATTATAGGACTTGGCTTGCTAAGCATGTTTTCCACTTGAAATGATGGCGTGTCCAATATTTTATGGCATGTTTGACAAAACGATATTTTTGATCATTTGATTTTTGTAAGTTATGGCCACATCAAGCTCATCCCCACCCAACCCATTTTTTCTAAGCTCTTTTTTTATTTTCAATTATACAGAAATTTTCTTTAAAATCCTATCAATGTTAGTCAAAATCAGTTAAATAAATAAAATAAAAAAACTCCCACCCAACCAAGATTTTTGGTTACTGGTGGATGAGAATCTACAAATTAACTTGATAGGGCCTATTATTAAATTTTCTAATAGATGGTGGCCGTTTGTATTCAATTCAATGTTCAAGTCGACGATCAAAATGATGTATCAAAAAAATTATATATACAAAAATGATTTATTAAATATCGATATATACCTTTTATTGAGAACTTCCAGACTCCATCCATACCCACGCCAGTTTTAATTCCAATCCCACGGACTTCGAATGGATTGGAAATTTCAGCAATCAATAGACTTTCCTCTAATGAGACAGATCCAGTGCCCATATTCATACTTATATCATTCCAAATAGCCCAGATTTTTGTGAAGTTGTTACAATCAAGTAAACCACGTCGAACAAAACTAGCTGATTCAACGGTACCATTCGAATATCTCCGACGGTATGTTATCGCTCGTCCAATTTCGCCATAACAAATCTCGTACAAATTGTCTGATATAAGATTATGATTTTCTGACAAAAGTATACAGCTATCCCGACAGGCTTTAACTTCTAAATCAACTGAATATTCATTATCCAAAATCTTTCCATAACGTGTTAAATTTTTGTAAAACATTTGAATGTCATCGGTCGTTTCCAATGTTTTACGCCCCTGGTCCCAGGTTCGTAGACATATTTCATTTATTGGACCTCCTGAAATTAAATTACATTAAGTAATTTAGCAAAATTTCAAAATAGCATAATTTTGCGTGCCCCTGCTCACTTGTAATACTCCTGCTCTCAACATCCTATACAGCTAATAACCTAACAAAGCCAGTAAACGGATTTAATATAAAATGATTATTATACCTTGAACTTTTCTACTAAAATTTCTAATTCAAAATTACTATCTTTAACCTTTTCCAATTTTGTAACTATTTACCGGTCAATAGTTTCTAAGACTATTGACTGGCAGTGTGAATGTTTTCCCGAACTTTTATCTTGCTTTCCTATCAATTTGGATAAAAAACCTGATGATAATTAGGAATGCTATGACATATTGTTTCCAAGTGACAACTCTAAACTAGCTATGTAAATTACAAGACAAGACAAGAGAAGACAAGTTTAATACAACTTAGGCACAGCATATGTGCTACAAGAGGTTTACAAACATGTTATCATACAATACATAAATGCAACGACAAATAGAACAATTAAGAAATAGTCAGCAGTCCTGAAAAAATCAATTTATTTGTCATGAAATGATATCTTATACTTCTGTTATATACTCCTGTAGTTTCCTGATCTTTTCATTTTCTTTTTCTTTGTTGTTTTTGCATGTTCGAAACTCGTCTTTGAATTTTTGTTCGGTCTTTTCGATGGATCGTTGAAGTTCTCAAGAAAAATGTTTCACTTCTGTATCCCTTAAATTAAGGTCTTTGATCGATGATTCCATTATATTAAAACCTTTGTTAATTTCTGGAGAGTATTTTCGGTTTCTGTTAATTTATTTTCAAATTTCTCGTCGACTTTGCTTTGGTCTTTCCCGATTTTTTTTCTTAGATATTAAAACTCTTCACTACCGAAAGTATGTTTATAGTTAACATTTTGAAATTGTCATTGCAAAGATTTAAATTACAGATAACATTTCCAATTAATTACATTACTGGAAGCGTTGTGTACTTTTGCACTGTATGTTTCCCCTCCATGTTTGTTTTTTATCAGAGCAAATTTTGTTGCTGTCGTTACATCATTATTAACCGGAATGTTTACAGTGAACACTATTCACTTTGCAGCAGAATAAATTTTGTTAATGAGAAAAGATGTAATTGTTTATGTTTTAATAAGAATACAAAATTTAGAAAAAATATACTAGAAATGAGAGAAATATTATTCAAAGATGATTTTAAAAATTGTGAATTTTTATTATTATTATTATTTTATTTTATTTTAGGTATAATAAAATACTTAAAGACTGTTCATATAAGATTCCCATTGGATAAAAGTAATGTTGATAATTCAGAATGCTCTGTAATCATTGTTTCCAAGTGACATCTCTAAACTATTTATATGCAAATTCCAATTAACACTACTTGCTTTGCAGCAGATTAAAATTTTGTTGAAGAAAATAGTTTACACTTATTGACTGGTTATGAGGGTGTCCCCGAGACCCTGACTATTGACCGAGGCGTAGCCGAGGTACGCCTCGGTCAATAGTCAGGGGTCAAGGGGACAACAAACTTTCTATTCCCGAATAAACAGTCTATAAGTGTTTTATCATACCGAAAACACAAGATTTACAATTTTTCGAACCATCTCTCTCATTTCTAGTATTTGTTTTCTAAATTTTGTATTCCTATTAAAACATACACAATTGCGTCTATTTTCTTCAGCAAAATCAATTGAATAGTGTTCACTGTAATTTGCATTACAACTAGTTTAGAGTTGTCACTTAGAATCAATGATAACAGAGCATTCTGAACAATCAACATAACTTTTAACCAATGGGAATCACAAAGGAACAGTATAAGTATTTTGTTATAAAAAAAAAACAAACAAACAAACAAACAAAAAAGGGCCAAGATTTTTACATTATCTTTGAATAATAATTTTCTCATTATCAGTATTTTTTTCTAAATTCTGCATTCTTATACAAAATTGAAAAACGTGAAAAATAGTAATTTTATTTTAGAAATTTTAGTAGTAATGTTCATATACTGAGGTATGATAAATGTAATTGTGTGAATGTTTTAATAAGAATACCAAAAGAAAACAAATACTAGAAATTAGAGACATGATATAAAAGTTGTAAATCTTGTGTTTCGGTATAAAAAAAACACGTATAGACTGTTTATTCGGAAATAGCAAGTTTGTTGTTCCCTCGACCCCTAACTATTGACATCGGCTGCGTGAATGTACATGTGACAAAAACGCACACGATACATAGAAGACTCCAGTTTATCAAGGACAGGGCTTTTATTCCTGTCTACATCTTGATGTCGCCTGAGGGTCTTCAACAAGAGGTGAACAATATTCACCCCCTCAAGCGAGATAAAGAAGGCCCCTAACGTGCACATAAGCGGTATTCTTGACAAAAATTATATCAAGGTCACTCCTTGCTCCTCACCCGCCATGGAGTGCCAACTTGGGCGACGCTCAGGGTTATTCAGCTGAAAGCACCAGGGTTACAAGAAGAGAATAATAATATTGAACAACATCGCAGCTAAAATATGTCATCGAAGCAACACATGTCGGGAGCGGTAAATGAGGAAAAAAGTAAAACCGGGCAATGTCTGCCTACAAATATTTGTCATTAGGTAGCCCGACGAAAGACAAAAATAAGGACAAAAACAACATCGATAAACAACACGGGGCACATCAAAATAGATGTAGGCAAACCTTGCAGCGTAACTTAGGTTGATAGGGCATAAATAGTCGTGTGTACAGATTATAACATTTTAGTAAAAACAATGAAAATATTGAACAGCCAAACTGAAAAAATAAATGAATTAGTAAACGTATGAGAAATTCTCACACGGACAAACACGCCATAACTGTAATATTATAAGAGCATACACCTCAATCTGCAAGCATAAGGTCAGAATGACCCAACCTGACCACATAACCTGACCACAGTTCTATAAGCCTAATAAAATGAAATTAAGACATTTTTTATTTCCATGATGAAATGCTGAAATCACGACTGACAACCGTCATGTACTTTCAGTTTCGCTAGAGCACAATCAGCTACATACATAATTTAATTTGAAAGAAAAGTAAGACTGTGCTTATGACTAAGAAAATGTTATGTTTTACATAATTGTGTGAGATGTTACATCGCAGTTTAAATAAACAGAGGTTTCCCGCACATTTCAAAATTTCGGAACTTGCAATTCTCACGCCAGAAGTTAACATGGCAAAAACCGGAACCGGAACTTTTTCATCGACTTTCAAATCTCATATGACAACGGAAAGGCATGCAATAATTACCGAAAGCACTTGATAATGATGCCATATCAGCCCGCTTGAAATCATCTGGTTTTATCGAGGGGGAAATTTAAGTATATGATAAAACATCACATTGACCTATACAAAGACTATAATTGGATATTTATAAACTTTATTTTTTTAATCAAAATTTTTATGTTATCATATCAAAAAATATTTTCCAAAATTTTAATGTTATCATATCAAGAAACATTTTCCGATATAAAATTTTTATTTTCTGATCTAAAAAGATCCGAATTTATTATATAAAAAAATCAAGATTATTTTCTGATACCAGAAAACCATTTTTTTTATCAGAAAATGGATTTTTTTTATAGTAAAGAATGATTTGATAACAAAAATTATTTTCTGATATCAGAAAATCTATTTTCAGATTTTTCTACTTCTAAAAATCATATTTTAATTCCTGAATCATTGTATGGCAAATTGTTTTTTTTTTATTTTTAATGACTACAATGAATTAATCTATAGAAAGTATGACATATTTAATGAAGATATTTCACTCGCCATCCTTTTAATGAATAGCGCAATGACATACAAAGCAACATAGGTCGCAACAAAATGGCGGAATATTTTAAGAATAAAATAAAATGAAAAGTGCTGTGAGGCAGTCGTGTAAGCATACATAAACAAAATAGTTAAAAGTCTTGTCGAACTGCGATAAAAGGTAAAACAACAAATATGTACACATGTCAAAACGTAAAAATGATTAAAAAACAAGAAGACAGAGGTGGAGATTTGCCAAGATGTCATCAAAGGAACAAAAAGGCTGAGATGTGAAGGTGTTACGTCACAGGTGGAATACAAGTAAAACAAATATGATGTAAATAAAAAAAGGTAGGGAAAGGATATTTAGCTCTCTACGCGAAACCAAAATTAATCATTAGAATATATATATAAAGTACTGTGAAAGTACTATTGTTCGTGGGGTTCTAAGTTTCGTGGATTTCGTGGTTCGCTAAGACCACGGAATTAAGTTCCCAACGAAATGCATATTTTGTCTGGATAGGATGTGTTGAATTCGAAACCACGAATTCAAGAACACACGAAACAGAGATATTGATGAAAACCACGAAAACTGATGTCCACGAATAAAAGTACTTCCACAGTATTAAAATAACAAATATAGTGTAAAATTAAATAAAAATGAAGATACCAGTCCAAGGATTGTACATTAATCACTAGTTTTTATATTTATACCTTTGGGGTTTGGGGTACCCAGAGTGAATATAATCTGTTGTTCTAACTGTTGTCGCTGTTATCGTGAACTGTCAACCTGAGTAAGGACTGCCATTATCAAGTCTTCCATTGAATGTTGACGAAACCTGAAATGGATACCGACGGGTGTGACTTTGTGAGCTGTTACGGATCGAAGATGCTCAGCAAAGCGATCACCCAGTCTGCTGCAAGTCTCACCAGCATATATTTTGTGATACCGTCTACATGCAATGGCATATATCACATTATTGGTTATACAAGTATAACCAGAACTGATTTTGTAAGAACCATCAGGACCCTTGATGAAGTCCGTTTCCATAGTAAAGGGACAAGTTCGACAGATATTGCGACCACAACATCGTGTTCCCCTGTATGATTTGTTGTTCCTAGTCTGAACGGTCTTGATTTTGCTGGACACTAAGCGATCTTTCAAACTTTTACCTTTGCGATAGGTTGTAATTGGCAAAGATGGAAATATTTCAGCTATCAGTTTTTTTGTGCGTTTTTTATTTATTTATTTTATTTTTTTTTTGTTTTGTTTTTTGTTTTGATTTTTTTTTGAAATTCTGTACTAATATTTTCTGTATAGCGACATTGTGAGGATGGTAAGTTAGAACTAAAGGTGTCCTTTCGCTATTTTCCTATTTCTTTTTACTCATTGTCCTTCTGCGAAAAATTGTAGTAGCCGAGTCAACAGCCCTTGAAATCACTTCTATTGAGCACAACTTACCAAATAAACATTTAGTGCAACTTACAAAATAAACATTGAGTACAACTTACCAAAAAACATTGAGTACAACTTACCAAAAACATTTAGTGCAACTTACCAAATAAGCAAATAGGCAGAAATACAAGAATACAAAACATCCACATCGTCTCGATGCTATGCAATCCGCTCCGACTTAACACGACAGTGTACTAATAAAAAATGTTTTATTTTACTATAATTTTACTGTTATATAGGAATTCGCCGAAGTATCAAAGATTAAAAGAATAACTGAAATATATACCGTTGCAATATTTTTTACATTATTTATTATTCATGTAAGAATAATCAGAAAGTTTTTTTAGTCTGTTTGCATTTAACAATTGATAAGAAATAAATAATTGACAACTAAATCCGATTATAGTTTTACTGAAATTACACAGATTAACTGAAAACTCTTTCAGTCTACTCAGACATTTAGTACATAATAGGTAAAAATCCTTTGATTTCATTGAACAATCAGACGTCACTAGTATATTTGAACAGCATTTTGTTTACCTAAGGCAGCGGAGTTTACTATACTTTTCCTTCTTTTCTAGTTTGGTTTTTTTTTTCTGTTATGCACTAAATTAATTATGGACCCCCCTCCCCNGGCCCCCCCCCCCCCCCCCCCCGGGAATCGTTTTCCTAGTGTTGTGTGGTGTGGAAAGTGCTCTTTGTCGGCTCGTGCACTATACGCACCAGACAACACTGGAGAAGTCCGTAATCGATTAATAGTGCTTTTCGGAAAATTTCTGAATGTGGACACTGAAAACAGCGGCTCCTCGCATGGGTTACCGGAGACTAAAGTAATCTCAAATTTTTGTACANTTATTTTTAATATGTATAGAATTAGCGTATTTAGTAAACCATATATTTTTTCGAAACTTTCACATTTTTGAAATTCACATGAAAAAATATTTGTCAATTTTCATTAAAAAGTAAATCGGTAGAAAAAATATGAATATCTCAAAGTTTAACATGCATTTTACAGATCTAAAATCGTGCATATAATAAAAAAGTTATCAAAGATTAAAAATTCTATCCCAATGCTATATAGTGATAATTCTTCAGCTTTGCCAACCAAAAATGCTAATTAGCATATGTAAATTGGATTTTGTGACGTCACTTATTGGATCCGCGGAAACTCCTATGCGCACCAGACAACACTGGAGAAGTCCGTAATCGATTTATAGTGCTTTTCGGAAAATTTCTGAATGTGGACACTGAAAACAGCGGCTCCTCGCATGGGTTACCGGAGAGTAAAGTAATCTCAAATTTTTGTACACATATAAATCAAAAATAATTTATGTTAAACAGGGTAATTTTACTACATTTTCACAAAATATGGTTATCAAATAGTGTTAACATATATTTGTTCCACCTGACAAAAGTTCCATTGGAACAAATATTATAAACATTGGCATAATATTTCTTCCAATGGAACAAATATTATGTAATATTTTTTCCTTTGGAACAAATCTTATGGTGGAACTTATGTTACAATAGGACCTTTATAAAAATTATTCCAGATTCTCTTCCCCGTCCGGCGCGGTATTTTTTTTCACCCGCCTCAAATTTTTCCCCCGATTTCTGGCCAATTTATTTAAATTTCTTTTAAAATGAGAGCATTTTACAAAATTTGATAGAATACATACAATAAAATTCGCCCATCCGCACCAAATTTGAAAGAAAAAATAGATGAGAATCTAGAACTATTTTATTATGGCCTAATCAAGAACTGATGTCGATGCCTTACTCGGTAGACTTAGGTAAATTGTAATAAGTTATTTGTGAATATTTGACAGTACAGGATGTCCTCTGAATACAGAAAGTCAAAGGATGGCTCACTGTTGATTTCTCAATTCAAGATAGGTAGGGTCGTATATTATCCCACAATCTCATCCCCCACCCCCCGTTTTTTCCGCCTCAAAAAAATTATTCAGATTTTTGGCCGATTTGGGTAAATTTTATTTCAAAATGACAGCATTTTTTAAACAAAATTCGATAAAATATATAAAAATAACTGAATTCACACGCCCACCCGAAATGTTGAGAAACTAGAGGATGATATGCCCCCGCGCAAGGTTGAATCAAATTGGTATTTTTTAGTAATAATTGTGTCTGTAAGACACATATGATGCCCCCGCTAAACACATGTTATTCTAGGTTGCACAGATCTATTACTAAATCACCAAAAAATTGAAAGTTGAGCAATGTATATTTTTGAAAAAAATGAACCAAAATCAAAATACATACCACATGCACATCTTCAATAAAGGTACAAACGAACTGCAAAATTAAAGCTTCCTAGCCTCAAAACTCTAGAAGGAGTTTTTCGGACAATCTGTGTACCCTGTATTAATAATTCATCCAATAAATGACTAAGTTCAACAATGTGTACTTTTCCCAAAAATGCATCAAAATCAAAATCCTTCCAACATGCACATCTTCAATATAGGTACAAATGATCTGCAAAATAAAAACTTCCTACCATCAAAACTGTAGGAGGAGTTGCATGGACAAACTATTTACCCTCTATTACAAAATCACCCCAAAAATGACTAAGTTCCACAATGTATATTTTTGACAAAAATGCATCAAAATCCTTCCCACATGCACATCTTCAATATAGGTACAAATGATCTGCAAAATAAAAACTTCCTAGCATTAAAACTGTATGAGGAGTTGCGTGGACAAATTATGTACCCTCTATTACAAAATCACCCCAAAAATGACTAAGTTCAACAATGTATATTTTTGACAAAAATACACCAAAATCAAAATCCTTACCACATGCACACCTTCAATATAGGTACAAAAAATCTGCAAAAAAAAACTTCCTAGCATCAAAACTGTATGAGGAGTTGCGTGGACAAATTATGTACCCTCTATTACAAAATCACTAAAAAATGACCAAGTTCAACAATGTATATTTTTGACAAAAATTAACCAAAATGAAATCCTTACCACATGCACATTTTCAATACAGGTACAAATGATCTGCATAATAAATACTTCCTACCATCAAAACTGTAGGAGGAGTTGCGTGGACAAATTATGTACCCTCTATTACAAAATCACCCCAAAAATGACTAAAGTCAACAATGTATATTTTTGACAAAAATGCACCAAAATCAAAATCCTTACCACATGCACATCTTCAATATAGGTACAAATGATCTGCAAAATAAAAACTTCCTAGCATCAAAACTGTAGGAGGAGTTGCGCGGACAAACTATGTACCCCCTTTAAGAAAAATCACCAAAAATGACTAAGTTCAACAATATATATTTTTGACAAAATAGCATCCTTATCAAATGCACATCTTCAATATATGTACAAATGATCTGCAAAATAAAAACTTTCTAGCATAAAAACTGTAGGAGGAGTTGCGCGGACAAACCATGGATCCCCCTCGGACGGACGGCCGGACGGAAGACGGACGGACTTATCGTCGCGGGGGCATAAAAATTAGATGAGAGTCTAGAAGTTATGGCCTAATACCTAACACTACGTACACACTAGGCCTGTACTACAGAATAGTCAATTCGTTTGAGCAATCGACCACTGACAATATTGTATAGACAATGTTTTTCTGCAAAAGTGATTTTAGAAGTGCATGGTTTATAAATACAAAATTTGGTGCCGAAATATGAATATTTTAAGTTAAATCAGCTGAAATCTGAAGTATCAGTGGCGTTTTAAGGGGGTGGCCCAGCCCCCATTATTTTGGAAAATATTTAAATTCCTAGGTGTTTAAAAAAAATGGGTTCCGGGCCCTCCCTTTTGAAAAAATTATGGGTCGGGCCCCCTCTTAGCAGAAAGTCTGGATCCGCCACTGAGTATTAAAATCTGTGTAAATTAAGTGCCGTAACAGACAATTAAAACTCAAATTAGCAAAAAAAGAATAAACTTTGCAGTCCACGTTGTTTCACATTATTAGTATATATGTGGTTCTAAATTAGCATTTGCGGCGGTACCGTGCGGCGGTGCGTTACCATAGGAACACGAAGTGTTCTGATAGAACACGAAGCGTTCCGATAGAACAGGAAGTGTTGCCGATCTCTCCGTATATTGATCGGTGGAACCGTCGCAGCGGAACGTTGCTATAGGAACACGATGTGTTCCGAACGAAATGTTAGCGATACCTGTGCCAGTCCTTGATTTACCCTATTGATCGGTGGAGCCGTGAGGTGGAGCGTTACCATAACTAAATGTTGCCAATACCTGCACCATAGACTGGTTCTCTCCCCTTCGTCAAGCCTACGCCATACAACCTGCACAAATCTTCGATTTACCCTATTGATTGGGTGTCTTCTATCAGGTCCGCGTCCATATAGGAGATATGTCTTGTATTTAAAAACTCACTCTGCATTTATAGGGGCTTTTTACAGTTAAACATATATACATATATTTAACATAAGCTGCATTAAGTCTCACTTAAGTGAAAGTAGCCTTATTTGAAGTCCTTATCATCCATATTGATCGGAAATGATGTGATGAATCAATATAAGACTATACAGGGATGTTGTGGAGAGGTATGGGAGTGCGAATGCGCAACCGGAAGTTGGCGTTTATTTCCCGTATACCGCAATATTGATCGAAAATTATTTGACAAATCGACGTAGTCCTCCTAAGAAGTGCTGATTAACAATATTACATAACACATGAGCACCGAAAGTGGAAAATTGATATTTTAATTATTTTTATATTTATATTCATTGTTTTAAATATCTTTAGTTCATCATATTTTTATTTTATTTTGAATATTTCAATTTTTTTCATCTATTTTCTTTTATTATTTCATTTTCTGATTTACTTAATTTTTTAATTATTTTTAATTTTAATTTATTTTTATTATCTCGTCTAACCAAGCCCTTATCCTAAACCTAATTCATTAATCCTAACTCTGGTCGAAACGCTAATCTTAACCCTTACCCAAGGACAATATTATTGATGTTCGTTCTGTACCTCTATTATTACATAGTTATTTCCCATTTTATCCTTATATTTCCTTATTATAAGAGCCATTTCCTTTTTCGAAACCTTAACCTAAGTTGCTATTGGAGATAACCCATGATTCCTTATTATTAGTTTTATTTCCCTTTTCCATAACCCTAATCTAAGTTGCTTTTGAAGAAAACTTGTGCTTTACTAATGCTGCTTATGAGTTGATTACAACCAAGATTATACAACTCATGAGCGTATTCTAATAGTGCTCGCGTCCTCGTGCTGCTACGTCAGATGCGAGGTATAATTGCTGCTGCTGCTGCTTGTGGATGTGATGGTGAGATAAAATAAGAAAAAAACACAATTGGGACTTTGACACAAAGACAATATGTGCCCGCACTGGATTTTGTGTTTTTATTTATGGGTTCTGTATATAAGCATTAATTTTATATTCAGTTTATATTTCAGGAATTTGCTTGCAGAAAATTTAGAGTTATTTTTCCTTGTCTAAGTATGCATTGATTTGTATTGATTGCAGGTGATTAAATATAATATTTCAAATTCATTATTTCATATATCATGTTAAGTATCTATGAATTTGTCTTTTTATCTATTTTGCAGATTTTGATATGTTTATTCTTAAAAGTTTTCCATACTTCTGGAATTATTAATTAATATTTTTTCTACTATTAGGTATTGATTGGAGATTGAGTACTTTTCAGGTGTAGCAATATGGACAGTCATTCCATAATTTGCATTTCTTTACAATATTTTTAGAAACCCTTATTTCATAACCTTATTTGGTTAGGGCCATTTTCCTATACTTTTTATGAACCCAAATCCTTGTGTAATTCTTAGGTATTTAAGATGGTGTATTTTGATCATTTTGCAACACCACAATTAGACAGTGAAGACGTGAAGACTTAAGCTGATATTTTGTGCCTTGTTTGACTTGGGATCATATTACTTTTTCATTATTGCCTATGCCTTGATTAGTTCACTGTACAGAATGTAGCAGTATAATATGTGATTGATCTTGTCACCCTGATGAGATTGTACACTGTTATCATGTTTATATTAAATAAAGATGAAAAGTGAAAGGAATAATTATTTCGAACCTGTTACAAAAATGGCGCCCAAACGTTGGTGATCAGTGAATTCTTCGAGAAGACAACTCTTTGGTGGCTATAATTTTGTTACTCCTGTCGTTATACAGCTTTATTAAGCGTTTGCCATATTGATAAAAGTGGGTTTTATCTACATGTGTATATTCCGTACAGAAACTGTATTATTACTGCGTCGAAATATTGGATCCTGGTAAGCTGTTTTCAAATACTGTGAATTATTGAATTGTGTTTCCTGCGTTACAACTGGAGCAGAACTGGACTGGAATAACTGGATAACTACGATTCACTTCAATCAGTGTTATGAAATGTGTAATTTTGTGCTATGATTCAATCAATGTTGTGAAATTGAAAATGAAATTTAAAATTTGTGCTACTTACAAAATGTGTTTATTATTACATTGTTGAATTGTGCAAATTTTAAAATTGTAAATGTTAAAATACGTTTATTTTGCTTTTCATTTCCAAATATTTTTGAATCTGTGAATTGTATCACTTGGAATTTTGTATTTTTCTCAATTATTTTTTTTTTCTATTTTGTGAAAGATATCATTGTACACAATGGCTGATTTTACAAATGAAGAAATTCAGAAAATGGTAGATTCTTTTAAGAAATTAGGGGTCAAACCCCTGAAGATCTTAAACAGTGGATGTTAAATACCGCTGCTTCAGGTGATTTAGGTGATGTTGAGGTTCCTGTTGATAAACCTACTTTTAGTCATCTTAGGCCCTTGCACGTATTTCAATATATTCAGGTACAACCAAGGACACTGCTTTTGATGGGCGCATTTTAAAAAGAAGGGGTATTCAATTGGGCGCAAGAAAAGTATTTCAAATGGGCGCATATTTCACACAGGTAAATTGTACTGGTAAGTTAGCTACAGGTAAATATATCATATATTTACATAAAATATATGCGTCGGAGGACATTTAAGCCAAATGAAGTAATTAAACGAAAGAATGAGGACGTTTTATCAACAAAAAGATGTACATTTTAGTGAAACCTCTAAAAGGACATTTTGGTGAAATTAGAAAAAAAAGATGGATATTTTATCGACATAAAGTAAAATAAAACGCAAGTACAACATAAGGTGAAACACATATAAAATCTTCCATAAAAATATCTCCAACCTCACTTTGATACCTTTACTTTGATTTATATACATTTTTGATTTAATTTCTATACTTTATATTTTATTCTAAAGATCACCTATGTATTACATATATATGTTATATTAGTCTCAGATTAAACTATGGTTAGCTTAATTGTCCATCAATATTTTACAGGTAACCTGATTTTAAATATTTTACAGGCAACCTGATTTTATAGTCCATTGTGTATGACCTTACCGGTCTACTTGTTGCTATTGTGTAACCAATTTAACAATTTGATTATTCTGTTCACATTATATTTTTGACCAATTGGTATAGCGATACTACAACATATATTGGAAAAAGTTTTTGGTGGATTGCTATTGTTAACTAATCAACACCCTCAGTGTCCTTTTGAATTGNACAACAATACTATTGTGTCAGCTGAAAAAAAAAATAGAAAAACTAACGCTGTCCGGATTTCATTCATTTTCATCTAATTTGGGTTGAAAAACGGCCAGCTTGCTCAACTTTACAACCAAATCCATTGTTCTTCAAGAAAGTCCTTTTCGCATATGCCCTTGCTTTTGATTTACCGCAATTACCCACATATAATGAGATACACGTATCTCGGTTGATATTTAGCGGCATTCTGCCTTCGAATCCATACTGAATTTATCCATCTAGTGCATGTGCATGCCAGTCGGGCGCTACTCTCTCTCTATTGATTGAATACGTTGACGGTTCAGTTAGTTTATCCTTTTGTGTTCATATCTTTTTTTATCATTTTTTTTTAATCTTGAACTGAACTCTTCTGTCAGCCATGTTCAGGGCATAGGTTCGTTTCCCTTGTCTTTTCCATTGTTTCAAATGTACAGAGAATACCCATATACCGGGTACTGGTTTACATACGGAGTTTACATCTCCCAACTCATTCGCTACTCAAGGGCCTGTGGTCGATACAGTGACTACCTTGATAGAGCTCGGTTGCTTACAAATAGGCTACTTAAAGCAAGGGTATTTTGCCCATAACTTGAGGTCATCACTACAGAAGTCACGATCTTGTGGACCGCTATGAGATATCTGTTTCCCAGATGACAATAGATCTTTCTCTTGCCACTAAAGATTGTTTTTCTTCTACCGGATTTGAATTTACTACCGGAGTTGACATGTTCAACACGGCTGGTGTCTTATAAGAAGAAGGGAATGCTTACTCTACCGGTGCACCTGATCTCACCCATGGTTTTTTATTGGGTCCGTGCTGTTCATTTTTTGTATATGTGCGTGTCCTGTGCCGTGCTCATGTTATGTCTTCGTTTCTTTGTTTTTCCGACGTTGCCATTGTCCTTGGATTGTTCTTTTCAGACTGACGGTTCGGTTCTCACTTACTTTACTGTTGAAAAAAAAAGTTTATGTTCAATTCTGTATTTTCGGCAATCTGTGTGCTAAATCAACGGAGAAGAATTATTTTCATCATCTGGAGTATTTCAATCTCACGACTGCATTTTAAATCTACCCTTCTTCTGTGTTGGAAAGCTCTAAAAATTCAACGTCCGTCCTTGTGTGATTCATTGTATGAACCACTGCATCTTAGAATAAAGTAACACCTAACGTGCTGAGAATTTCCCAAAATATCTTTACCTAACGACTTGCTGCTTTTTCATTGGACCATTCCACAAATCATTTACAGAACACGTGATTATCTGTATCAGGTTTACAATGAAGGGGCGTGGAAATCATCTCGTCCTGATGGACTCGATGATTTCCACGCCCCTTCATTGTAAATCTGATACAGATACACACTTGTTCTGTAAATATTACTTCTAAAGATCACCTATGTATTACATTAAATCTAGGAGTTATATATGTTATATTAGTCTCGATTTAAACTATGGTTAGCTTAATTGTCCATCAATATTTTACAGGTAACCTGATTTTAAATATTTTACAGGCAACCTGATTTTATAGTCCATTGTGTATGACCTTACCGGTCTACTTGTTGCTATTGTGTAACCAATTTAACAATTTGATTATTCTGTTCACATTATATTTTTGACCAATTGGTATAGCGATACTACAACATATATTGGAAAAAGTTTTTGGTGGATTGCTATTGTTAACTAATCAACACCCTCAGTGTCCTTTTGAATTGTTCAACAATACTATTGTATATCAATCTGTAATAGCATGGGGAGGTTTTACCTTGAAAAAGTATTACAATGTACCATAAAAAATATATAAATCTACTCAATTTATGGAATGAAAAAAATACAACTAAATCAAATTCCCTTTATTTATATCACAATATTTATTTTTAAATGATGTAATTTTAATAATTTGATAAGGTGCATTCTTTTTTCATTAAATATAAACTCTATATAGTCCTTATTTCAATCAACAAATCAAGGTAAAACCTCCCCAGGCTATTACAGATTGATATACAATAGTATTGTTGAAAAATTCAAAAGGACACTGAGTGTGTTGATTAGTCCACCAAAAACGTTTTCCAATATATGTTGTAGTCCAACAATACCAGTTGGTCAAAAAAATAATGTGAAAAGAATAATCAAATTGTTAAATTGGTTACACAATAGGAACAGGTAGACCGGTAAGGTCATACACAATGGACAATAATTCGCCAAAATGTACACTTTTCTATCGCTAAAATGTCCACCACAATTAAATTCAATTTCGCTCAAATGTCCTTTTTACCCGATTGTGTACGATATTAACATTTAATCGCATTGGCATCGCAGTGGTAAATAAATACACTGAATTATCCTGTTTCTACTTCAACCTCCCGTTGGTGAACGGGAGGGGACTGTCTGGCTAACAGAGGAGGCACTGTTTATATCTGTATCGTTACATTTTCCCATCATTTCATATATTATTTAATTCAATAAGCTATTGTTGTTATTTTATTATACTTTATTCGTACAGGTAAAATACAGGTAAAATGCGCCCAAATGAAATATTTTTATTGCGCCCAAATGAAGTAATTTTTGCGCCCATTTGAAATAAATTTTGCGCCCAAATGAAATACTAATGCGCCCAAATGAAATGCGCCGCTTTTGATATATGAAAATATGAAGTTGATTGTTTAATTTCAGAGAAAATTTATACGTCAGATGAAATTTTACAGGCTATTAGAAGGTCTGTTAAAGATGGGACAGCTAGAGTACTAATGCATATTGGTCCTGGTGTTTCTGTTAATGCTATTTTACATAAATTTTTAACAGTGTTTTGGTTCAATCTTTATTGTTAGCTTTTCATAGCGTAAAGCAGGTTGAATCTGAAGAACTTTCCACATTTGCCAGTAGATTAAGAATTCATCAAAAAGGCATTTGAAGCAGTTAAGGGTAATCAGTCTGAAAAAAATGATATGCTATGTTCTGCATTTTATGCTGGGCTTAGTCCCCAAGTAAAGTCAATTGCAGGTTACAAATTTGACAAGTTTAAAAATTTTGACGAACTTCGATTTGAGATGAGACGGCTTGAAGCAGACTTTCCGTCAAAGTCAACACAATCTAGGTCAGCAACAACAGTAAAGGATGACAAAGTTGAGAAACTGACTGGTATTGTTGATCAACTACGCAGTGAAGGTAATTTCAAGCGAGGTTTTGAAGGACGTTCTTCTCAGCCATTTGATAGGGACAGAACATATCGTAGAAATTACAGAGGTTAATTCTAATAATAGAAACATACAACAAAGGCAAAATAATTCAGATAGTATATCACCGGTGTGGCGAAGAAGGTCAAATACAACTAGATTTGCAATTGCAAGCAATAGCTGATGTCGCCCCTGGCAGCCAATTCGATGATTCCATGTTGTTCGCAGCGTCAAAATCTATCTAGAAATCAATTTTCATTGAAATCCGACAATGTTGAAATTTTGATGTATTTTGGCAGCCATCTTGGAAATGGCGGCCATTTTGAAAATTTTTTCCGGTGCATGCACATCTCCTTAAGGTGATCCAACTTTGTACCAAATATGATTGAAATCTGTCCATGCATCATTGAGAAAATATCAATTTTAGTTGAAACTGGACCGAATTCGAATTTTTCGTATTCGTGCGGCCATCTTGGAAATGGCGGCAAATTTGAGGACAATTTTTCTTGATTGCACAACTTCAGATAGTGTTCCAACTTTGTACCAAGTATGATTGAATTCTGTCTAGGCATCTTTGAGAAATCTCCCGGACAAAAAGAGGTGGAAGAAAGAATAATAACTAGATTTGCAATTGCAAGCAATAGCTGATGTCGCCCCAGACGTTCAAGTCGATGATTCCATCTTGTTTGTAATGTCAAAATCTACCTAGAAATCAATTTTCGTTGAAATCGGAGTATTTTGAAAGTTTGACGTATGTTGGCGGCCATCTTGAAAATATCGGACATTTTGCAAAATTTTTTTCGCATGAATTCCTTCCTCTCATCTTATTAAACATTAATATAAAATATAAATAAATTCTGCAAAGTAGTTGCTGAGATATTGAACCCTCAATTTTTCAACGTAAAATGGCGGCCATCTTGAAAATGGCAGCCGTTTTGTAAATTTTTGTTAGTGCATGCACATCTTCTCATGGCAGTTAAACTTTGTGCCAAGTATGAATGAATTCTGTCCAGGCATCTTTGAGAAATAAGCCGGACAAAAATCATTGGAAGAAAATAAAAGAGAAAAGCAATAACAATACTAGATTTGCAATTGCAAGCAATAGCTAATGTCGCCCCTGGCAGCAAATCTGATGATTCCATCCTATTCGCAGCGCCAAAATCTACCTAGAAATCAATTTTCATTGAAATCGGACAAAGTTGAAATTTTGACATGTTTTGGGCGGCCATCTTGAAAATGACGGCAATTTTGAAAAAAAAATTTCGCATAAATTCCTTTCTCTCATCTTACTGAACATTTATATACAATATGAACAAATTCTTCAATACAGTTCCTGAGATATTGAATCCTCCATTTCTCAACGTAAAAGGGCGGCCATCTTGAATATGGCGGCCATTATGAAAATTTTTGCTGGTGCATGCACATCTTCTTATGGTGGTCAAACTTTGTGCCAAGTATGATTGAATTCTGTCCAGGCATCTTTGAGAAAACAGGCAGACAAAAATCCTTGGAAGAAAGAAAGAATAATGAAAAATAAAAATTTATAACTGTATCAGGATGCTGATACAAAAGTCTCCCAAACGAACTCCCAAATCAGAAATCCGGACTACAAATCACTTCCACACATAAGTGGCAATATGTCTGTTGAGTTTCATTTAATTCTGAGCACTTTCAATTTTCCCGCCTTATTTCTGTTTCCATGGCAACGGATGCCATTTTGAAGTCTTGGTCACTGGAAACCTTTTCTTCATGTTCTAAGCAACCTTCGTGTAAATTTTCATCCAATTCTAAGCATTTTGATTTTCCCGCCTTTTTTGCCGTTTCCATGGCAACCGGTGCCATTTTGTAAATCCCAAGACCTGATTGCACTTCTTGGTATAGGGTTCCACCTTTCTATGAAGTTTGGTGAAGATTGGACCAGTAGTCTCTGAGAAAATGGTCGGACAAAATTTTGGCGGAAAGAGAAGAAGAAGAAGATCAAGAATAAAAAAAACAAGTTATAACTGTGTTCGCAAGCGAAACACAAAAGTGTCCCAAACGAACTCCCATATCGGATTCCTGGGCATTATTAAACCCTCTTTCCAAAAATAAAAATGGGCAGTGCCCCCCTTATAATTTACTTTATACATATAGTTGAAATCTTAAACATAACACACAGTGGAAAATACGTTTTCTCAAAATAAGAGCTTTCTGGCTTGGTTTCCATGGGAACCAAATGCTCCATTATCCATTACAACAAATTTTATACCTCTTTTCAAAAAAAATTTGGGCAGGGGTTCCCTTATAATCTATCTAATACATATAGCTGTAATAGAAATACAATTATCAACCATAAATACTATTTTCTCAAAATTTCAATTTTTTGGCATGGTTTCCATGGCAACCATACTAATTTATAAATTTACAATGCTGTTACACTTTATCTGACATCAAACACAACCTTCCTATGAATTTTGAAGCAGCTGGTGTAAATAATTTTTGAGTTGATATGAAAAAATCAAAAATTCAATTTCCCATAGACTTACTATAGGATGACCCCACCCCTTTTGAACCCCCCCAAATGTACCCTTCATGGACCCTTTTTCCAAAATATTTTAAGTATTGCACATCTAGATACATGGGTCTAATATCCTAAAAACTTTGAAAGATGCAAGTCTATGAATTTTGAAGTAGCTAGTGTAAATAGTTTTTCAGTTGCAATTAAAAAAATCAAAATTTCAATTTCCCATAGACTTAACATAGGACGACCCCACCCCTTTTTGAGCCCCCCAAATATATCCTTAATGAACCCTCTTTAAAAAATTTTTCATGATTGCACATCCAGATACATGGGGCTAATATCCTGCAAGATGTGAAAGCTCTAGGTCTAATGGTCTCAGAGATCTGGTTCGGACATGTTCATTGCGACGAGAAGAAAGGGAAAGAAGAATAATAACAAGTAATAACTGTGTTCGCAAGCGAAAAACAAAAGTCTCCCAAACAAACTCCCATATCGGATACCAAGGCATTACGAGACTCCCTTTTGAAAAACATTTGGGTAGGGGTTTCCCCTCATAACCTATGTAAAAAAAAATCTGGTTTTGCTTATATGACAACGAAATGCTCTTTTGTTCATTACATCCAATTTCAGACCCTTTCCAAAAAGATTTGGGCACGGATTCCCCTTATAACCTATTTAATACATATTTCTCAAAATTCCTTTTTTTGTCACAAAACTCAATTTTTAAACAAAAAATATGTTTCTGATTTTGTTTCCAT
>MJUU01033511.1:10872-41658 GCA_002080025.1 Modiolus philippinarum | reverse complement strand
GTGATGCTGCTTCAGATGATAATTGGATCACTTTGACCTACATTTTATACTTCAATGACTCAGTTTGAAAATTGCGTTAAGGTTCATATCTGAGAATCTACATGTGGCACATCAACCATCTTTGGTTAGTTGATGTATTTTGGAGAGTGATGTTGCTTCAGATGATAATTGGGTTACTCTGACCTATATTTTATGCTTCAATGACTTGGGTTAAAGTTTGCATTAATGTTCATGTATGAGATACCCTATGTGTTACATCAATCATCTGTGGTCTGTGGATGCGTCTTCGAGAGTCTTGCAGCTTCAGATGATAATTGGGTCACTTTGACCTACATTTTACACTTGACTGACTTTGGTTAAAAGTTTCCATTAATGTTTATATCTGAGATAACTACACGTTACAAATAATGATCTTACTGTTCAGTGGATGTACCTTCGACATTCATCTTTACATCTTTAGATTATATAATAGTTATTATTTCTTAACAGCGGGCGAGGGGATTAGCTGTCGTTTGCGACTGCTCCCACTTCTAGTTAAAATTATATCCCTTCAGTGCATATAAAATCAAAATGTGGAAGTAAAGAATGTGTCTGCAAGACACGGATGCCCCGCCAATAAATTTATTGCAACAGATTAACCCAAGTCAATCATTCCTTAAATTAGTTCCCTGTCACTGAATTGTGATGAAATGCAAAATTTAAACAAAGTCATTCAACTTTAAATGTAGGTCATGGTCACCCAGTTATTGGTGAAATGGGCAGATCCCTTTTAGGTGAATGTTACAATGAAATATCATGATGCTATAATACATAGTAGTTGAGAAATAGTCTTAAACACAAAACTTAACCAAAGTCACTGAAGCATAAAATATAGTTCAAAGCCACCTAATCGTCAATAATTTTGGTAGTATTCATCAATGCAATTGATTTGATGAAACATCATTGTCCTATAATGTGTAGTTGTTGAGAAATGGACTTTAACACAAAACTTAACCAAAGTCACTGAAGAGTAAAATGTAGGTGAAAGCCACCTAATTGTGAATGATTTGGGTAGTACTTACCAAGGCAAATGATTTTCATTGTCCTATAATGTGTAGTTGTTGAGAAATGGACTTTAACACAAAAATTAACCACAGTCACTCAAGCATGAAATGTAGGTCAAAGAGTCAAACGACGTAGTGAACTCTGTAGTACTATCAAATATCTACCTGCTGGCTAACTATTCTTGTTCTACCTCTGACAGTTTCTGAAAAATGCACTTAAATGCAAAACTTAACCGGACGTACGGACGCAGGGAATCACGGACAAGGGTAACACTATATGCACCTTTCATTTAAAACCCGCTAGAGAATATATGTCCAATAGGATCTAAATGAAAATCCTAAAGTAGCTGACAGACCTACGTATGAGGGAGATTTTCCTTAAGTTTAAATAAAATTGTCTCAAATTTCGATGTTGCAATTTAAAACAAGATACTCTCAAGAGCCTGTATCGCTCACCTGGACCATGGCCAATACATAACTTCAAATCAACTTATATGTTAAAGGGTCTCATTTTCAAAATATGTAAATAAACATTTATGTTATATGATCCAACTTTAATTTAACTATTTTCCCTATTGCATGCCATCTTGGATAAGGGATGGATCTGCAGGACACAATTTTAAAGAAAATTAAGTATTGTTCCAAAGTTTATTTCCAACTGGCCAAATGGTTTTAAAGAAGAAGATCTTTGAATGTACTCCTATATTAAACTATGTTTCCCATTGGTAGCCAATTTGCATAAGGTGCAGACTTGAAGGACACCTGTTTTTAAGGGGACCATCTAAGATACATTGTGACTAGCCAAGTTGTTTCTGATAAAAAAAATCTTTGTATGCTCTTTCCATACAGTCGAGTAATAAATTAAGTTCCCCGCAGATGGCCATGTTGGATGACATTTAGGATAAAAGTCACAATACATATATATATTATAGTCAGCACCTCATAAGCATCATTAATGTCAAGTTCTGTTCAAATCCATTCAGTGGTTTTCAAGGTTAATTCATCAACTGCTCACTAAAGGTTTTATTTACTAATATTTTTAACATTAAGCAGTCTATGAAGCTGACAAACTACTTCAACGTTCATGTCAGCAGAGGTCATAGTGATTAGACACTTAAGTCCCTGTAATATTCACAATATGTTTATATAGGAAAATCATTATGACATGAAATAAGATAAAGATTAAGAAAGTGTTTTTGCAAAAAATTGCAGAAATTTGCACAAAAACACTGTTTTTTCTCTTGATTATGGAAGAAATAATTTTTTAAATGAAGTGATAGTAGGGAATTCCTCTAAAGCTTAAAAGAGAAAAGTTAACCAAAGAAGATTTGAACACAGAATTTAAAGGTAAATAACCCATAACCATATGGCATTGGGGGAAAAAAATGGTGAAAAACGGCCAATAAATTATGCACAGGCCTTTGGATTTTCTTCAAAATTTCAGAGTATGTAGATCTTGATATGCTGAACATTTTTTTTAATTTACACTTCACCTCTATCTGTTACAGTTTTTGAAATATAAAAAGGGCTATAACTCTCAGACAGATTTTCCGATTTTCTTCATAATTGCAGAGCAGATAGATCTCGGCATTCTGAACAATTTTACCCCATGTCAGATTTTTGATATCTGCAACGGTTTTAAAGTTATTTGCCAAAAATAGCAATTTGCCCCTTTGTTCTATTTTTAGTAACAGCAGCCATGTTGTTTGGTTTTCAGACTTCTCGGATACAATTTTAAAAGTGCATACCCTGGTGATGTTCCAGGCCAAGTTTGGTTTAAATTGGCCCAGTAGTTTCAGAGGAGAAGATTTTTGAAAAAAGTTTACGACGGACGACGGACGACGGACGTGATGGAAAAAGCTCACCCTGGCATAGCCAGGTTAGCTAAAAAACAATCATTTTTCAAACCAGCACTGCAAAATTTAAGAAATATATTATAAGATCTTATTTCATGAAACTGCAATATAATTTTAACAAAATGCAGTCATGCTTGACCTTTGCTGTTTTACTCTTGAATTTTTGCTTGTCTTTTCCAAAATCGACCAACGATGTCTGCCAGCAAAGAACAAAGATGATCAATTGTCTCTTAGATGAGTCTCATTTCTCCTTTAATAATCTACCGTTAAACCTTATTTTATCAGAGAAGTCCGTTAGCAAGGCCGCAGTGAAACATTAATTGAGCTAATGGTGACTTCAAGATGACGAACAACAATAAAAGCGTTGTTCCATTGCTTGGATTTACCATAAATTTGTAGAGACTTTGTCTCATGTGCATTTGCTCCATATCTTTTCATTATTCATTATTCACCAATTCATCATCATTACAAAGTTGCATTCATAATGTTTTTTGTGTGACACTTTGTGATTTTTATAATCGACTGGGGAATTTCTTCATGCTTTAGGGTACTATTATATTATGTTACAGTTAAATCTTTTCCAGTTTATGATATTTTGTCTCAAAATGTTGGTTAATAACATTGTGTTTTATGTGCTTTTGTTCGCTCAGGTATATGTGTATTTTACTTTTTGTAGTCTTTGCTCATTTGAAAAGTCAAAAATACTCTTAATAATACTAAAACACTTCATATACAACTTTGTTGAACAAGAAATTAGCAGCAAAACTTATTAAGTTTGGGCTTATAGTCATCATGATTACATGCTGTCTGCATTATATTCAAAATTGAAGATATGTATTTTTCTGTCGATAATTTCCCATTACATCTTAATTCGTACATAACGTGAACATTTTCAAGCGAAATTGACACTATCAATCTATGCTTGGAAAAACTAAAATCATTGTTAAAGTTATTGCCGATTATTTTTGAAAAACATCAAACTTCATCTGTCAAATAAAAAAAAAAAAACTTTGGTCTACACATTAGTATAAACCTGTCCAAGTTTTCATGAAACTATAATGGACTCGGACAAAGAAATCTTAGCCAAAGTTTTTATCGGTTTTTATAGTGTCAGCGTTCAAAAAATTTGATCAAAAATTTTGTAGTTTGCAGTTTTTGACTTTTACGAACTTGAATTGCAATTATCAAAAGATGCACCTTTTGTTTATGAAACTGACCTCGTAATTAAGTAATTATTCGTCAACATTTTCAGATCTCCTCTAAATAGACAAATTTGCATGCCTTCTAAAAGCCCCACTGATAGTATAAAAGTCTTCCTTCAAAATTTGATTAAAGAAACTTTTTACCAACTTTATTTAGTGAAAAAGAGGAGAATAACAATGCTACAACAAAATGTTAAAGAAAATTGCTATGGACGAATGACATCGGTCTAAAATAAATTCTTATTGATCATCATAGTAAAGATCTTGAACAAAAATAATAAAAGTTTAGTCTAGAATTTGTTGACCGCCTTTGATAAAAGAAACTTTTTACCAACTTTATTTAGTGAAAAAGAGGAGAATAACAATGCTACAACAAAATGTAAAAGAAAATTGCTATGGACGAATGACATCGGTCTAAAATAAATTCTTATTGATCATCATAGTAAAGATCTTGAACAAAAGTAATAAAAGTTTAGTCTAGAATTTGTTGACCGCCTGCCTATCATATTTTTGCACAATATGCATAGAGACAATACAATACAAAGTATCACCATTGTGAGAAAATGGTTGTTAACAACAATCTACACTTTTTCTACACCAAACAAGAAAACTTTAAAAGTATCAAATAACAGGATTGACCAATTAAAGCTGCAATTGATTTGGAGGCCACACAAATATATATATGTAAAGGAAATCTGAAAATCCGGATTACTTATTTCTTAATTACAACTTGGACTAAATAGCTAATAACATTTTGGACAACCAAATAAAGATACAGTCAGAAAAAAAAATACTTCAATTTATTGTGATATATAATGTATGATCCGGTGATTATACAATTGATATAAAATTTCATTAATGGAATATTTTGCACATTTTTTTTTCAGGAACCGCGGTCGAACCTTTATCACCAAGAGTAGCAGTTGATATCAATACCGCAGATGTGAATAGAAATAACGCCCTTCCACCATTACAGAAACCGCCTCCTCCTATAGATATACACGCCAATGCACCACTACCAAGTATCACGAGGCAGTGATTATTACTTAAGATATGTTTACTTCCAGGAAATGCCAAGCGTCATTTAATTTCTCGTCATAATTATCATTCATCATCATTTTTGTTAGTCAGAAAATGAAAAAGTTTTCCAGCTGTCAATCACTTCACAAACAAACTGGACTTTAGATACATAAAGACACATGTTGCACACACTTTCAATAACTTGTTTAGTTTTTTTTCTGTTTATATGATGAGAAAATGAACATTGTAAATATTTGATAAGGAGACATTAAGCTGTTTTATTTATTTATTTTTTTTCCTGAACTTTAATTTCAAATGCATTTAAATGCAAATGTGTGATTAAATGTCCAAAAGACAGGATATGAATCATGAAGTTGTGCAAAATGGGATAAATGTACAATTTATGAAATTGTGCAAAATGTCATTACAAATTGTGAAATTGTTCAAAATGTGATACTTATTATTCATTTTTTTTATTTACATGAAATGTTTAATATCTGTGATATATAATAGACATCAATGTGTGTTCCTTAGGTATTAAAAAAAAGATTTTTTGTGGATAATGTGGATCAGAAAAACATATGTATGAGTATTTGAATACGGAGACCATGTTTGTTTTAGTACATTGGAACTTAGTCGTAAGAAGTATTTCTTGAATGAATTGGTCTTGTGTATCTCAACATTGTTTAGTCATATTATTAAGATATAGGTGAATAGGGACTGTCATAAATGCAGTAACTGGAAGATTTGAACCTAATACATTTGACTTTTTTCGACAATTTATGTATCATTAAATGAAATCAAGTAAATATTTGGACACCTATTAATAAAGGAACATACTTAATGAATATAAAAATTCATACATTTACACAATACAGACAGAGTAAACATAGAAAAGAATTCAGAAACAAGATAGACAGCTGAGCGAAATCTGTCTGCTCATTACATAGAACATAATGAACTCCAGACTGCACACGAAAATACATTTGCATGTGGTTTAAACTAAATCTCAGTTGTTTTTGTCATTTTTAAAGACTGAGTTGAAATCACTGCCTACCAGTTTTACTTGTTATACCTTATTTATGCTAAAATTTATGAAATCAATATGTTGCAACATATAAAACTCATTCGAAGGGATATCATGAAGTGAAATTATTGACAGACTGGTTCATTTTTAAAAATAAGTTGAAGCCACAGACTAAAGATCATACTTTTAATATCCATTAATGCTAAAATGTATGAAGTTTTGATATCACAACATATAAAACTCCTCGAAAGAATATTGAGAAGTATTTTTAAACAAGAGGCTCTCAAGAGCCTGTATCGCTCACCTGGTCCTTGCTTAACATAGACATTTTATGTTAAAGAGCCGATATACATGTATATAATTAAACTAGGGGAGAAGACCGCTGTTAGTGTTCCCCATGGGGGTCTAATGTGAAACTATGTTCCCTGCTAGCAGACATCTTGGATAAAGTGGGAAGCTGAAAAAAAACATTTTCTTTTCAGGGGTCCACAAAAAGACTATTTTGACAAATTGTGGTTCAATTGGCACAGTAGTTTCAGAGGAGAAGATCTTTGAATGTGTTTTCCCCCATATGGTCCAATGTTAAAACTAGCTCCCCGCTGGCGGCCAAATTGGATATAGTGCGAACCTGAAAAACACCTTTTTTGTAAGGGACCACTGAAGGACTATTGCGGCCAAATTTGTTACCAATTGGCTAAGCAGTTTCAGAGAATAAGATTTTTGAATGTGTTTCCCATAGGGTCCAATGCTAAAACTAAGTTTCCCGCTGACAGTCATCTTGGAAATCACGATGACCTGAAAAAACGTTTTTTTTTTGTTTTTTTTTGTTTTTTTGTTTTTTTTTGTTTTTTTGTTTTTGTTTTTTTTTTTTGCAAGGGACCACCCAAGGACTATTGTTGCCAAGTTTGGTTCCAATTGGCCCAGTAATTTCAGAGGAGAAGATCTTTAAATGTGTTTTCCAATAGGGTCTTATGTTAAAACTATGTTTCCCGCTGGCGGCCATCTTGGATATCACACTGACCTGAAAAACACCCTTTTTGCAAGGGACCATCCAAGGACTACTGTGGCCAAGTTTGGTTCCAATTGGCCCAGTAGTTTAAGAGGAGAAGATCTTTGAATGTCTTTTTTCATAGGGTCCAATGTTATAACTATGTTCCCCATTGGCGGCCATATTGGATATAGCACAAACCTGAAAAACACCTTTTAAGTAAGAAACTATCAAAGGACTATTGAGGCCAAGTTTGGTTCCAATTGGCCCAGTTGTTTCAGAGGAGATCTTTGAATGCGTTTTCTCATAGGGTCCAATGTTAACAATGTTCGCAGCTGGCGGCCATCTTGGATTAAGCGCGGACTGAAAAACACTACTTTTGTAAGAAAGCACCCAAGGACTTTTGTGACCAAGTTTGGTCCAAGTTGGCTCAGCAGTTTCAGTGAACAAGATCTTTGAATGTGTTTTCCCATATGGTCCAATGTTAAAACTATATTTATCGCTGGTGGCCATCTTGGATAAAGCGCAGACCTGAAAAATACCTTTTTTGTAAGCGACCACCAAAGGACTATTGTGGCCAAGTTTGGTTCCAAATGGCTCAGTAGTTTCAGCGAAGAATATCTTTGAATGTGTTTTCCTATAGGGTCCAATGTTAAAACTATGTTTCCCGGTGGCGGCCATCTTGGATATCGCGCGGACCTGAAAAACACCTTTTTGTAAGGGACCACCAAAGGACTATTGTTGCCAAGTTTGATGCCAATTGGCTCGATAGTTTCAGAGTAGAAGATCTTTGAATGTGTTTTCCCTTAGGGTCCAAAGTTAGAACTATGTTTCCCGCTTAGTTTCCATCTTAGATATCGCACGGACCTGAAATACACCTATTTTGTAAGGGACCACCCAAGGACTATTGTGGCCAAGTTTGGTTCCAATTGGCTTGGTAGTTTCAGAGGAGAAGATCTTTGAAAGAAAAGTTTACGCCGGACGGACGGACGACGGACTCAAAGTGATGGCAAAAGCTCACCCTGGCATTAGCCAGGTGAGTTAAAAGAACGGGTGATTTTTTAAGAGATATTTTTACCATAGACTAAAATCTGCTTTTGATATTTTACGAAAGGATATGGAGTAAATGAACATGAGACCATAACACATATAATAACGCCAACTGCAATAATTTTAATGAGCTGTATGGCCATTTTGGAAATTTATTCCTCATCAGCAGCATAAGAACCCAAACAAGGAAAATCCATAATTTCAAAAAATACCTCATTCATGATAAAATGTATGAAATCTTGATATCGCAACATATAAAACTCCTCGAAAAAAACAACAGAGCATACACATCATATGAAAAAATTCTAAAGATTTGTAAAATGAAATCCTCTTTTTTTCAACAAAGTCCAAAAAAGTAAAATTTATAACTGTTTACTGGTAAAAGGGAACTTCGAGGTCGCATCCTTCCATTACCCGCCAATCTGATGTTCGTTCGAAGCTCAAAAGCGTCACAAGCATCACTCTGGAATCGTTAACTTGTAATATCAAAATACGAAAATTGAATAAGAAAAAGAGACAAATTATAATCTAATAGGAGAATAAATCATTTTGATTGGCTTAACATAATTCTGAATACCTGTTTCCGCTTCTGACTGGGTGAGAGTTAAATACCAAATACCAAAATAAGAAAAACATTTGTTCTAAAAATCCATTTGTCCAACAGTTCTGTATTACACTAAATATGGACTGTGCAAGTGCAAAAGTACTGATACATGTGCAGAAAAAAATATTGCAAACAAAATGAACTGCGCTATAAAATTATAAATAAAAAAAATTATACATCTTCCGCTAACTTTATAGTTGTTTAATAACTTCTTTTCAAAATATTTCTTTACGAACATGTTGATATACACTTGACTCGCTTTATCTCTTATTTACTAAACTTTTCGAAAAAATCATTACATTTAAATGCGTGTTTGTTATGATTAAATATACGATTCAAATACACATTATGCGAATTGTATTAACTTCTTTATACAGAAGATCAATGAAAAATTTCAATGAAAATTGTTTACGAAAGATTCAATATAGATTTAGTCGACCTCACTATACGATTAAATAAATCATAACAAAAGGAAATTAAAGGAAGGTGTTTTTATAATGATTTAACAAAATTTTCAGACCTAGGTGTATCTTTATAACTTACAAAGGATCATGAGTATTGCTTAACCTTTTTGAAATATACGTCTTATCAATAGCAAATGCTTTTTACCTTACCTGGCCTAAAAGGCCATGTGAGCTTTTGCCATCACTTTTCGTCCGCCGTCCGGCCATCAACAATTTCAAAAATCTTCTTCTTTGAAACTGCTGATCCAATTGTAACCAAAGATGATTATCATCAGCAGGGTATGCAGTCCGTTTCAAATTAGAGTAATCGGTAGACCAATTAACATCGTCGCTGTAACTAAATATAGAAGATATTGGAAAATGGCTGTTTTTGCGAATAACTCGAAAAACGTTACAGATATCAAAAATTTGACAAGGGGTAAAAATGATCAGCACGACAAGATTTACCTGCCCTGCGGTTTTAGACATAAGACATTTTATTTTCACTAATAACCCCACGTGGGGTATGCTAGTACAATATATATGTAAATTAAAGTGTGAACAATGTGAACAAATAAACATTACATTAAACATATTTTATTTGCAAAAACAAATGCAAAAGGGATTGGACACAAGTTATCTCAACATTAGATACGTCCTCTCCCTTACAAATATATATAAACAAAATACTTTACAATCAAAATGACGACTTACAATGAATAGATATATGAAAGGAGTATATTATCGAACAAAAACTTTACAGAACATAAATACAAGTTGGGGGGCTGGAGTGGGTGTTATCAATAACACACAAGAAATGGTTAACTTAGCGCATTACTAAATCGATGACTACCTTCAATAAAAGAATGTACACTTCTAAATATTTCAGTGTTTTGTAAATCAGTAAGATTTGTGTCACCAGCCAACAGCAATTCGATAGTTATAGGATATATATGTAACCAATTAGATAAATCAACACGACATTGTTCATAAAATGGACATTCCATAAAAAAGTGGATGGCATCTTCAAAAGGATGGCCACATAAACATGCTGGACTTGATTTTATATTTACACGATACAGATCGGCATTAAGAGAACTACACAAATATGCCTTAATTTAGTATGTATGCTATTCATTTTCCGAACACCAAAAGTAAAATACGGGGGTGGTTTGTTTGTGTGTACCTTTATTCGCTGTTTAAATGTGTTGATATTTTTACAGTTTCTAGTATTCACAGGAAGACTATTCCAGACTTTTGTTGTAGAAGGGAAATAAGATCGTTTTGTAATTTCTAATCTACAGAAAGGCATAACATAATTACTATTATTGCGTAAATTGTAGTTTGAGTTTTCACCCACTAGAGGGGCATTAGTTCACAAAAGTAATCAGGGGCATGTTTATTATGAATTTGATAAAATAAGTTAAGACACCTTGATCTTCTTCTATCAATTAGTTGTTCCCACCCTGTTTCGTAATAAATAGATTCACTACTAGCATAGAGGGGCAGACCTGTAACAATACGTCCAGCTTCTAATTGCAATTTGTTCAATTTATCAGAGTCTAATAAACAATATGAAAGGCACATTAAATTAGGTATCGAGTTATATTGAGCTAAATATATATAACTAATTGTGACGAATATTAATGGGAAGTACAGAATGACAATTTATCAAAAGGCCTTAATAATAATTTTGCAAAACTTAAGAGTCATTCTCTGTAAGCATACAAATAACTTGGAAATGGGGGGTCTCCGATTTTGATGAAATTTTGTATATAAAGGTCGTATGTAATCCTAAGAACAAAAAAAGATTTGTTTTTCTATTTTGAGCAGTGGTCGCTATGGTAACCGGTCATGCCCAAATATGGCGTCTAAAATGCTCTCAGAATGGCAAAAACGAGTGAAATCTAAGTAAGCTGTAAAAGAGAATATGAATCAACTGGAGTTTTATTACCATATCAGTGATAAGATAATGGCTTAGTGTTACATTTAAAACAAAAAACAATAAGATTTCTTATGTCTAAAATTGGTTACCATGGCAACAAAAATCACTACAAATGACAATTTCCAGATATTGGAAAAATGGCCAATTTTGTCCCTTTTTAAGTGATGATTACGAAAAATTGCATGCGATAAAAATTAATTGAACATATTGAACTTGAAGTTCAATATATTATCTATAAAATATCAAAAAACAAAAGAGGTGTTTTTCCGTTCATCTGAAATAAATAATTTTGAAATTTGCTGCAATAATGGTTTTCATATTTTTGTCAAAAACCCCCAAAATAATTATTTTGACTTGTATTTCAGTCCCTCTTCACAGATTGTATTGATATTGAGTTTATTGGTCTATTTTAAAATAAGAATGCTTTGTAAAGCTAAGCATATGCTATATGACCTTGACATGCCATCTCAAGGTCATGAAACATAAATTTGCAAGGTTTTTTTTGTCAAAATACCATCGAAATCTGTATTTCGACTTGTATTTCAGCCCCTTTTCAATAGTTTTTATGATATTGGGTATTTGTTTATTTTTGAAAATGAACATGCTTTGTATATCTTAGTTTATGCTATATGACCTTGACATACCATCTCAAGGTCATGAAACTCAAATTTTTAAGGTTTTGGCCACAAATATTCTCATTTCAAAGGATTTTCTCATAAATGATATATGATATGCCAGGTATAACCTTCTTGTGACATTGAGCTAACAACCAACAACCATACGGATGTTTGACCTTGAACTTTAAAGGTCAAAAGATAATCAAGGTCATTATTTACCTGTAAGATCAAATATTGCTACCACATGCATGGTTTACGGTTTGTTTTCGTTTTTTTTTTTGTCCATGTATTTATTTTACATATACTCTGGTTTATAAGAATACTACACAGCTAGTAGCACATTTTTTACCAGCATTTGTTGTTTATGGACTTACTGAAAGAATAAAACACAATTGAATGCTCTAAAAGATGCCGTTGGTTCATCGCAAACCCAACAGTGACCTTAACAGAAACTCTATACTTGGTCCTTCCTGCTAAAAACATATGTTAAGGTGACTTAATTATGGTAATATATAGGCTACTTCCCAAGATCTATCACTGAACAAACAGCATTCCTCTATTATCCTTGCTGAATTATTGATAATAACAAAAACAACTGAATATGTGGGGGCCATACTAATGAGCTTGTCTTATATTAACAGTTGTCATATCTGTATCTCAACTTGCAGCGCCGAGTGATCAATAACCAATATTTGAAGCAAACGACATGTATTAAATTCAATTAAGTGCAATTTTATAATTTCATTCATGTGAAAAATGTAGGCCAGAGAACCTAATTTTGGTATAGATAATGAGTACCATATATTATGCATTCACCCAACAAATATCTTCCAACAACCATTGTAGTGTTAGATATGACCCTAAATTGATAATTTAATAGTCATTCTTAGGAAAATGTAGGCTGAGCCAATTGTATTTTGGTACTGTTAAAGATAAATTCACTGGCCAAATATCATTAACCTACCACTAGTAGTTGCTCAATTGTGGTCCTTAGTAGATAAATTAATGGCGATGTCAAACAAAGTACTTGTATTGAACAGTTCAATAGGAAGAAATGGCATAGTTTGCTTATGTTTCATAATATTTTGATGAAATTGAAATGAAAAACAAGAAGCTATCTTTTTAGGGCTATAGGATGGTATTGTATAAGGCTCTAGGATGAGGATATGGGTTTATTGAACAAAATATATCTCGGGCAAAAAAAAGTGTTTTTTTTTCGGGCGAGACTGGGGACTAAAAAGATAAGTCAAGGGATGAACCTACTTTAGTCCTGGGGGTTCGAATAAAGCACAAGTCCACTCACTGGAAAGCAAGATAGCCTAGGGTTGAAGGTTGAATTTTAAATGTTGGTGAGTTGCTGGGTATAGTATGCAATGCAAATTAAAAAAAAATTGAATCTGATTTTGGAGGGAAAATGTCAAAAATGCATTTTCCGTCCTTTTGAGGCCCCTGTTGTTCCCATGGTAACAAGGAACCTGGTTGCGAAAGCATTGTTTTGAAGAAACTATGTCAGCGTGTATACTTCCATTAATGGTTGAATTTTGAATAAACTAGATTTTCTAGCTCAATTGAAATGGTAAAAAATTGATTAATCAGCTAAGTCTAAGAAAGATCTAAATTAACCTATGGTTCAACTTGCCTAGTGGTCTCAGAGGACAAGACCTATAAACATGTTTCAATTGAATCAAAGTTTGGTTCCCTATTCTGTAGGGGACCATCCAAGAACTACTGTGGCCAAGTTTGGTTTCTGTTGGCTGAGCAGTTGCAGAGAAGAAGATCTTTGAATGTTTTTCCCATAGGGTTCAATGTTAAAACAATGTTTCCCACAGACGGCCATCTTGGATATTGTACAGACCCGAATAACACTTCATGTTAGTAACCATAAAAGGACTATTGCGGGCAAGTTTCATCTATATAGGCTCACTAATTTCAGAGGAGAAGATCTTTGATTTTTTCCCATAGGGTCCAATGTTAAAACTGCATCCCGCTGGCAGCCATCTAGAATATAGTGCAGACCTGAAAAACACCGTTTTTGAAGGTTACAACCAAGGACTATAGCAGCCAAGTTTGGTTCCAATTGGCTCAGCAGTTTCAGAAGAGATCTTTGAAGGTATTTTCCCATAGCTGCATTGTTAAAACTGTGTTCCTCGCTGGCCGAAATCTTGGATATAATGCGGACCTGAAAGACACTTTTTTGCAGGAGACCATCCAAGGACTACTGTTGCAAAGTTTGGTTCCGATTTACCCGGTACTTTCAGAGGAGAAGATCTTTGAATGAAAAGTTTACGCCGGATGGACGACAGACGGACGTATAACGGACGCAAAGTGATGACAAAAGCTAACCCTGGCTCTAGCTAGGTGAGCTCAAAATGCTTTATGACGAGCAACGATCCCAACTATCAGGAAACAATTCCAACTCAATGCACTGATGCACATGTTCTTGAAATAGGTGAGTTTGCATAATGTCAGACATGAATTTTTATCCCAAATTCCAACAGTGTAGCTTTTACATCTACTAAGGTCCATATTTGAGCAACTACAAGTTGCAGCTAAATTAGATTATACCAGTGAATATATCTATGGTTCTTGTCAACATGTGTACAAAAAGACAGTCGGCGCGGCCTGCATTTCCCAAATGAATAACTTCCATTAATTTACAATTTAGGGTCATATCTCACCAATATAATGAACTATTATGCGGTACTCATTATCTGTACCAAAAAAGGTTCTATGACATACTTTTTTTAACATGAATGAAATATATGAAATTGCACTAAATTGATTATGATGCATGTAGTTTGCGTCAAATATTGTTTGTTGATACACATGGGAGCTGAAATGCGAGGCATATATCTATTACATGGCAACAATTTATATTAGACTAGTTCATAGGTATGGCCCCACATATTCAGTTGCTTTTGGGTAAAACAATAATTAAGAAACTAAAGATCATGGAGGAATGATGTTTGTTCAGTAGATAGATCTTGGGTAGTAGCCAATATAATACCAGATTTAGGTCACCTTAACTTTAAGTTTCTGTTAAGGTCACTGTTGGATTTACGTTGAACCTATGGCACCTTTTGAAGCATTCAATTCTGTTTTTGTTCTTTCAATAAGTCTAAAACTAACAATGCTGGTCAGAACAATGCCACTGTGTAGTATTCTTAATATACACCAGAGTCTATTTTAAGTAAATGCATGTGCCAAATGAAAACAAACCATAAAACAAGAGTATAGTAGCAATATATTTGATCTTACAGGTAAATAATGACATTGCTGATTATCTTTTGACCTTCAGAGATCAAGGTCAAACATCCGTTTGGTTGATGGTTGTTAGCTAAGTTATATCTGGCATATCCTTTATATATTGTTTTTTTTTCGTTAATATTTCATTTCGGAAATTTCGAGGATTTGTGCATATGAACAGTAGTTGTGCTATGTTTTCCTTTTTTATCACTCAATTAATTGTGATTTTATCTTTGAAATTTGTTGCATCGAAACCTTAGATTACATTGTATATAAAAACTATCATTTTTTACCTTGATGGGCGGATAAAATGTAGGGAGGTCCTTTTTTTCCATGGTGGAAAGGGGGGTCAATTTTTTTCTTTTAGAATTTAATTTGTTAGGTGATCATTTTTAGCTCACCTGGCCTAAAAGGCCATGTAAGCTTTTGCCATCACTTTGCGTCCGTCGTCTGTCGTCCGTCTCCCGTCGTCCGTCCGTCCGTCTGTCAACTTTTTCAAAGATCTTCTCCTCTGAACCTACCAAGCCAATGTGAACCAAACTTGGCCTGAATCATTACCAGGGTATGTAGTTTAAAAGTTATGTTCGATTAGTCCGAGGACCAAACAACATGGCTGCTGTTACTAAAAATAGAACATAGGGGTAAATTGCTAATAACTGCAAAACCGTTATAGATATCAAAAATCTGACATGGAGTAAAAATGATCAGCATAGCAAGATCTACCAGCCCTGCAATTCTGAAGAAAATCTGAAAACCCGTCTTGGAGTTATTGCCCTTTTTCCGTTAAATTTTCAAATTTTTATTTATTTTATTTTTTATTTGAAAAACTATGACAGATAGAGGTCAACTTTAAATTGCAAAAATGTACAGCATATCAAGATCTACCCATCCTGCAATTTTGAAGAAAATCCAAAACCCCTTGTATGAGTTATTGCCCTTTTTTCACTGAATTTTAAATTTTTTTGTATTTTTTGTCTTTATTTCCAAACTCTAGAAATTGAAGGTTAAGTGTAAAAGGATGGAATGATTGCCATACTATGGCGAATTTAAAACTGGTGTTGAAAATAGTTTGTTGACCTCCATTTTCAAAATAGCCGACAAAAAAGGGCGGGAAAATTCAACATTGTCTGAATTCAATGAAATTTTGTTTCCAAATAGGTATTGATGTGGCAATTTCAAAACTAATGTTAAAAATTGTTCGTTGACTGCCATTTTCAAAATGGCCGCCATAAAAGGCGGGAAAATTCAACATTGTCTGATTTCAATGAAGTTTGGTTTCCAAATAGATATTGATGTTACGACTTCAAAACCGGTGTTGAAAATTTTTCGTTGACAGCCATTTTCAAAATGGCCGCTAAAAAGGCGGGAAAATTCAACATTCTCCAATTTCAATGAAATTTGGTTTCCAAATAGGTATTGATGTGGCAACTTCAAAACTGATGTTAAAAATTGTTCATTGACTGCCATTTGAAGCCCTTCGATGAATTCAGCTTCATATACATGTAAGTGGAGATATAGATCGGCTAAAAGAGGTGCACAGTTTGTGCCCATTGGAATTCCGATAGTCTGTTGAAAAACAAGTCCTCCAAATTGGACAAATATATTGTCGATCAGAAACTCTAACATTTTAATCACTTCTTCCTCTGTATATTTTTTTTTGATTCTGAGTCGTATTTCCAGTTACTTAACATTGTATGATATCTTCAATAGATTGCAACTTTTACCATACATGTATGATAATACAGAGAGATTAAGACAACTTAATATCACAAGGATGTGTAGTAGATAAAGCACTTCTTTGTTAATCTCCAGAGGCCTTCCGAGGGTAGATAAGGAAGTTTTTTTAATCTTATTTATATTCCAGTACTACATTTTGTAAAATTATCTGTATCACTCGTAAAAAGCTATATTATCCCTTCCCAAATAGTACATGCATGTATCACTCTGTAACAAGCCAAGGTGTATGATCATATTCATTTGCTATTTCTGGAATTTGTTCAGAAAGTTATCTCTTCAAAGATAAGGAAATAGGAGACAATTATTGAAAAAAAGTTCTTCTATGATGACAATTTTTATGGAGTTTTCTGCCAAGAATATGCACATATTTTGGATAAAACATTAAACTGGAAAATAAAATCAAATAAAACCCTACATGTACGTTGGATAGTATCGAAATCAAATAGCAAAATAAATATGATATTGTGCAAGAATAGATTCAGATTTTCTGTTCTGTGTAAAACAAAATGTACACATTCAAATTTACAGTGTGAATATTGTGTTAGACGTATGCCGTATAAAATATATAAGAGTATTTCTTCTAGTTCGCGTCACAAGGTTCTAAGAACATGATACGATTTTCACCTAGAGTAATGGATAATAGAACCTCCGGTGCGATTGTGCAGAGTCATGCACTTCAATGGCCGCGCCAAGAATATTTTGAATATTCTTATTAGAGTTGTGTTAACAAATGGTCGTATTGGCATGTAATTTAAAGAAGGACTGTGCTTTTATGTTCGTAAATTTAGCCCATCGTCATCGTTAAATTCGAATACAAAGCTCCTTCCAATGGTTAACTGACAACAACCATATACCTGCCCTGAATTATTTTTAAGTGCAGAATTGCAAAATTAAGTAATGCATAAAACTTTATGTATGTTTTTAGATACACAGTCCATTGTTCATATTGGACAATATTTACCGGACCCATGGTTAGGTGTGTTCGACTACACTGTAACTGACAATAGTGGCACCACATGTATTGAGCCATCAGTATGGGATGGTTGTTATTCAGAGGAAAACAAAGATAGGACAACGATAACGCTGAACAATACACTATGTTCAACAACGCTAATGGGTTCTTGTAAGTAAATAGTGATTGAATAACTATTAAATTCTAAAACCGACAGTGTATTTAAGCTGAAAACTATTTGTTGATGCTAATCTTTCTAATAATCTTTTGTTCTGAAGCATATGTAAAAAAATAGTATGTCAATTAAGTAATTGTAATTGTACTTTTAAACTAACGGGAAGCAGGTAATTGTTTGATTATGATGCAATATTCCTGAGAGGACTTTATCCACAGCCTACACAAAAATCATTTAATTTATAATTGGTTTGCATTAGTCCCAGACATCTATTTGACAAAAATTTATGCGGGATTGTTCCACCAAAATCTCGCATCCATGACCACTAAAGACATGGATGTATCGTTATCCGACATCAAGCAAAGAATTCCGAACAAACCAGTGATAGTGCCGTCTTGAACTTGCAAAGCCCATTTTTTGAAGGCCTAATGGTAATTTCAAGATGAAGAACAATATTAAAAGCGGTATTCTTTTGCTTGGTTCCACCATGAATCTTTTAAAGACTTGGACTCATGTGCATTTACTCCATATCCCTTCATTATGTATGGAGAATGACTATTTTAGTTTTTTTTAAACACAGGTTTATTATCAGTTGATAATCCCAGATTTTGATAATGAAAAAATTACCAAACAGAATTGTCAAGAGTCAAAGTCGAACATGCCGAGCTTTCCTCGTTCAAAAGGTTCGGTTTTCCAATTTTTCGGTGATAATAACTTTCCTTTCAACTGGTGATTGAAACTGTATGGCCAAGCTTGAAAATTTAACATTAAGTTTAGAGATGTCGTTTCTATGGCAATTTTCCTTCACGCCAATTTACTATTCTTATCAAATCACTCATGAAAGTATCCATAATATGTTCCTTTGACGCTAAAACGGACTGTAAAGCTTGGCATGTGAGAAGTATAGATTAACTAGCCAAGGCTAGGAGTTTTAAGCCTAAGAAGGTCCTCAAAACCAAAGCAGCTAAACCAAAGGAAGCAATTAACTCGCAACCCCCTTTATTTTGCCTCTACCAACAACAGCCTCGCCTTCGGAGGTTTATCTTAGGTTGAGCACTATTACATTGTAAATACTCAGATATATTCATGTTCAACTGTTGCTTTGATTTCATTTCATAAAAACAAGACGCAAAAACGAAAGATGTTTTTCCGAGATTCGATCCCGGAACACTCAGCATTATAACCCAGCGGTTTAGCCCTCTCGGCCACCGAGGTATTACTCTGCAATGTCTTAAAATAAAAGTGTATTATGACCGTGAAATATGAGATGCACGAAGGCGACATCTCGGTCTAGAATTTATATATCAAAACAAAATACAGAATATAGTTTAACTGATTTGGTTTTCTTGGTTTTTTCTCTACTGGATTTCGTTAAATCGTGTAAAATAAACAGTGCGTTTTTCTGCAAATTTCCGTGAAGCATTGAATACATTTTAAAAAGCCTTCCGTGACCATATTTTTATGCAAATTACCCGCGGTGCTATTGCATCTTTCCGCCGATTCTTGCCCGTCCGGAATCAAAAGTTCGTGATATTGTCACATTCAGTAAAAAGACATTTCGTGTGCCTTTGTCCAATTCGTCGTATGTTTGACGCGCGTGAAAAGGTTCAGATTTCAAGTCTTGATAACCGCCCAGACCGGATTCTGGTTAGGAACTAGATTCGACAACAACGAACAAGGTCACCGGTTAATTTGCCTTTACAAAATTTTCGGGGAAAAAATTCCCTTTCTCCTATTGAAAATGCCACTTCGCGCGCCGGGATTTTGAATATGTACTGTCATTTTCTGTAAACATATTCCCATTAGGTCTTTGTTCAATTAAAAAGAGTTTTTCATAAGCTGAGAATTTTTTCTGTTTTCCGGTTTTTCGTTTTGTGGTTAATTGGTTTTCACATTATGATTAAATCCTTTAAGGGGAATCGAACCAGTTTCTTCCCATGGTGAGATTTTTCTAATTTTCTGATATGTTTTTAGGGTTGATATAAAAAGCAAAAAAAAAAAATGTATTTTAAAGCATAAGTCATCGTGCTAGTTTTAGAGGAAAATGGGGCTGAAAATTGGGGGTTTTAGTCTTTTTGCGAAAAAAAAACATGAATTTGGCATAGAATGTCTCCTATTGTCAAATTTTCTAGAAAAATGAAGTTTGAGGGCTTATTTAAAAGCTCTGGTGATTCTGCTAAAGTTAAATAAAAAAATAAATACTTTCCATGATATTGCTGTTATAAAAAATTGAACTAAAGACATGCAAAGGGTGCGATTTTGGCATGAATAATTACGAAAATTTTATCACGTTCCTATGGTGAGATTTTTATAAATTTTGATCAGAACCTGTATTTCAATTTCAACCTTTTAATAAAAAAATAAAAAGTATATGTCACCGTGCTAGGTTTCAAGAAAAATCCAAAAACCCTTTGGAAAATAACGTCCCCCTTCCGTACCTTATTTTAGCGGGAAATAGGTATAACGGAGTTCGAAACGTTCGACAATTGTAGCCGACGTTTCCCGCCAACATATGTAAAATCACCAAACTCCCCAGTCTTGTTTAATCAGATATGTTTTCAAAGGTAAGAAAATACATTTTAAGGCACTGAATAATTTTGTCCGAGTTCTGATATCTAGTGTCATTTAGATCATAATTACCTAGTTCTTCACGTGCATTTTTCTAGATAAACGGTTTGATGCCCATGAACAATTGTCGGTATTTGTTTTAAAATAAAGATAGTTGTGACAGTCTTTTCAATACAATTTAAGAAATAGGCTAAATTGACGTCAGACTAAGAGTACATGAAAACTGTCCGGTATCCGATAAAGCTAAGAATAATCTGTCCGGTAACACCCGCAGGGGCTAGGCTCGTTAAATGTTAAAATATTACTATAAATACAAATTTAACGAGCCTAGCCCCTGAGGTAACACCCGTTACACGGGCTGAAATACAATAGCACCGCAAGGGTTTTGTCGTACAAGAAAACATACCTAGTTACTATTGATTATTTTTCATTTATTTATTTATTTTCATTTTTGATGAAAGTATCTTATATTGTTGGTGCATTACACAGACTCGTGTACCTGTATTACAGAATAAAGGCCATCTCGAAATGTTTATCTGTTTTTTTTTTCACATAATGCATATGTACAAAATGTATATTCTTTTGCGTGTGAGCTCAGCAAGATCCTCAAATTTATTTAACAGGTTAATCTTGGCTAAAATTTCTCTGTTCTTTAGATAAATATTTAAGGAATAATCCCGAAAGCCAGTTCAATAAATAAAAGTAATACCTCACATCAGAAAGGACACCATTTTTATGATTTTTGCAGACATTTAGCTAAGAATGGGCCCGATCAATACCTTTTCCCCAAAAGACGGACCCGTAACCAAATTTTCTCGAAACACCTAAGATTTTTAAAATATTTCCCAACCTAAGTGAAGGCCCGCGCCACCCTGACCCCTTCCCCTGGATCTTCTTTTTTCCGCAGATGGTATTGCTGAGGTAGGGTTTTTGCCCTTTTGCTCTTACGAAAAGCCTCATTTTTAAGGGGATATGATACAGTAAAGATCCTGAACTGATTTTTTCGTGAAATTTTGATATAAAGTCAATTTGAACATGCTCTTTTCAAATCTGCAAAGAAAAGTATACCTTCACGATTTCGTTTTCGAGATAACTGCGATTCAAAATCGCCCATTTACCAAAATGTTACATAAAAAATGGATTTTTACAGTAATTTTTAAAATGTCATAACTTTAAAACTAATTAAGCTAATTGCTTTTGGTTTTTCGCTACAGTTTCGTGAGATAATTCTGTAGAAGTTTAGTAAAAATTCAATACAAAATTTCATTATTTGTGGTTCGAAATTGACATTTATGTAAATATTTATTGAATAAACGTCCGTTTCTAGAAGTGAAAATTTCACATAGAAAAAAAATTGTGAACTGATTTTTTCTTCAAAATTCGCAGAGATCTCCGTGAAACATCACTCTTTCGAAATTCGCTTTGAAAAATGGGGGTCCATGTGCTTATTTTAAAGCTACAGAGAGAAAACTGTCCTTTTTTATCGTTACAAATGAACATTGCCGGTTTTGGCGCGAAATGACGTTACAAATATTTCGCCGTCGTCAATTGCAATCTGCGTTTTCCCGCATGTAAGGGTTGCGAAAAATGGAACAGAGTTGAATACCATTAAACAGTTAAACAGGAAATAAAAGACATCAAACACATCAGAGAATTTTATAAATAAATAGAACCCGCGCCACAACTGAAGTATCACAAAAATATTATTTTAGAATCACATGTATTAATGTGTCAATTTTATAAATAAATAGAACCCGCGCCACAACTGAATTATCACAAAAATATTATTTTAGAATCACATGTATTAATGTGTCCTTGAGATAGATCAGTATTTTTAGTGACTGGCTGGTAAGCTATATAATATGTGTAAAATCATACTAATAAATCGGTCAGACTGTAAGGTCCATTGAATACATGTGATTCTAAAATAATATTTTTGTGATAATTCAGTTGTGGCGCGGGTTCTATTTATTTATAAAATTCTGTCCTTGAATTTAACAAATCTTCTATAGATAATTAAATATAGATTACTAAATTACTGGCGGGGCAGCTGGTGATCGGAAGCCAAAACTAAAATCCGTGAAATATGCATGTGTTAAATATATACTTACGCTAATTATAAGCAGACTAATCAATGGACCTTACAGTCTGACCGATTTATTAGTATGATTTTACACATATTATATAGCTTACCAGCCAGTCACTAAAAATACTGATCTATCTCAAGGACACATTAATACATGTGATTCTAAAATAATATTTTTGTGATAATTCAGTTGTGGCGCGGGTTCTATTTATTTATAAAATTGACACATTAATACATGTGATTCTAAAATAATATTTTTGTGATAATTCAGTTGTGGCGCGGGTTCTATTTATTTATAAAATTATCCTGTGATTAATGATTACTTCCGTCTAAAGACATTCACAAAGATCAGTCAAACACATCCCAAAAAATGAAATTGACCGAATCCCGTTCCTGGTAAGTGTTTTTCCCGAATTGTCGGTGAAATAAATGACCTTTCCCGTTGTCCCGAAAAAGATTATACCGACCTTTATTTATAGTTAAATGTATTTCATAGGATAATTATCATGCATGTGTAGTGTGATTATAGTGCCTCTCCAATATCATACTCATGCCTATATACTTATTGACAATATAATGAATAAATATATTACGTACAAAATTTGTATGGTAAAAATATTGTGATATGAAATAGCCATTTTCATGGAGTTTCAATTGAATTTTCACAGCACCACGTGAAAATTCAAATCGTAAAATGCTGTGAAATTGCCCTGAAAATGGCCATGATAATGCGCCACCCGACTCCCTTGCAGCAACCCTTTCATTTTTATACCACTTCCCCAATTGCGTAATGAGCAATTCACAACCACATCGATTATATATTAGATTTATTGTACATGTATCTGTCCTCAATTCGCGTAGTCTGGTTTTTATGACGTCGTGCTCTATTTCGTGAGTCTATCGTGACGTCGCGAAAACAACATGCCACATGCGGCGACGTTATTATCTGCCCTTGGTACTGTATCGTATCCCCTTAAAATGGCGATTCCCGCAACCATTGCTCATTCATTATTATGACGTTCACCGCACAACGACGTCATGACCCGCGGAAAAGATCCAGATCGGGGAAAAACGTTGCCGAAAGTCAAGCAGTCATGACATAGACGGGAAAACGAACGTGTAACGTCGCGGTTCCAGTTACGTCCTCAGAAACTGGTTCGACTCCCCTTAAATTAAACTAAATTTTAAAGGAATGTAAATACTTATTAAAAAACAAAAGTAAAATTATCCCCTCTTAGTATGTGATGATGATATTGAACATTACTGATTGGAATGATGAATGATGTTTGTTCAAATATTCGTACCTAATGTATGATGTAAAATAAAGAAAAAATCCGATTTATTATATAGATAGCGGTGATTTATCGATTTTTCTCAGTTAAATAAATGTCATATTGTCACCGGTGAAAATAAAAGATTTCTAGTCACCGGATGACGTCTTAATGAAGCGACGTCACAATATCTCCTCAATGTTGACTTTGATAATGATTTCATCGATTCGCACTTGGTGGATAGTGGTTTTGTATCAGTTTCCGATCGAATGGATATGACATAGAATAAGCATACATTGTAATCTTAAAATTACTGAAAAATCTGCAATATTATTAACCGATATCATAGGCAAAGGTTAATCAATGAGAATTGTTCGAATGCCACATTTGATTTAGCACTTTCCGACACAATTATACCAGAAATGTAAACGAATAGCAGGTTCAGTGTAAGTGTTCAAGGTTCCTCTTTATAAATGATAAAAAAAGAGTTCTAATGTTGATATAGTTATGCATCGGCGAACGGATACTAAAGCAAAAAGGGAAAGTGAAAACTTCTGCAATAAAAAAAAAGGCAATTCATATCAAACACGAATGGATTAGTGGCGAACTTGCACCAAGTACATGTGTATTGCTGTTGTTGAGCATGTTTATTATGTTGTAGCTTAGTTTGTTGATAAATGACGTTCAGTAAAGTTACGTGAGTGTGTTTTATATTTGACGATTAAATATTAGTGATTCTGTTAAGTAATCAATTGCAGAACAATGTTACTTGAAAGTTCCTTTGTCCTGCAACGGATGACAGTGTTTGCGAGAGTACTTTTACAGTTGTTTTATGTTTGTTCGAATTCTTAATCTAACAAAATGTATCTGACGTATTATTTAAGCTACACTGACTATCTTTTCAGCAATCGGTGTATTTTACAAAGTGGCACATGTAATTCAGAGTGACACATACTACGTGATACTAATCAACGCGAACGGAACATATACATTACAGTCCCTGGACCAGTCAACATTCCCATTTCCGCGATCCGTCACGAGTCATCGATCCGTCACCGATCAGTCATGATTCAAAAGGCATCCGTCAGATCATTCATCAGTCGGCATTCATCGTTCCTAAACCACAGGTTGTTTGTACTCGTCATCCGTCATCCGTAACTGTTCAGCATTCAGCCAATCAGATTGCATTAGTCATCCATCACCCGTCATTTTTTATTTCAGTTCAGGTTAATTAAAATATAGGAATGCTGGTGTTTTTGTAGTGATAATACATCGGCGTGCGAATGCCGAGAGAATAGAAAAAAATATGGAACATACTAGAATAAAAATTAATCAATTTTTCTTAATTATACTTTGAAATTCTATTTCAATAAAAAATCTGTGAATTTTTATCTATAAATTCAATGACACATTAAACGGGAAATGAAATGAATATTTGGAAGATCTATTAGTAACATTTATCACAGTTTTTTTTCTCATTTTTATGAAATTTTTCACACATTTATGTGTAAAGGGAAAGTTAAGCAATGATCGGTGTCTATGTAATGACTAAAATGAGGATTCATAAGTAATTTTTTATCCCACGTTTTCATTGTCATGGAATTTTAGAAAATAATGTGTAAAAGGAAAGTTTCGCACTGACCGGTATATATTTAATGACTAAAATGAAGATTCATCATTAATTTTTTTTTCACATTTTTCATTCTCATGGAATTTTGAACAAAATAATGTGTAAAAGGAAAGTTTTGCACTGAACGGTATATATTTAATGACTAAAATGAAGATTTATCAGTAATTTTTTTATCACATTTTTCATTTTCATAGAATTTTGAACAAAATAATGTGTAAAAGGAAAGTTTCGCACTGAGCAGTATATATTTAATGACTAAAATGAAGATTTATCAGTAATTTTTTTTATCACATTTTTTTCATTTTCATGGAATTTTTAGCAAAATAATGTGTAAAAGTAAAGTTTCACACTGACCGTTGTCTATGTAATGACTTAAATGAAGATTCATAAGTATTTTTTCATCCCATTTTTTCATTTTCATGGAATTTTGAACAAAATAATGTGTAAAAGGAAAGTTTCACACTGACTGGTGTCTATGTAATGACTAAAATGAAGATTCATAAGTATTTTTTTATCACCTTTTTTCATTTTCATGGAATTTTGAACAAAATAATGTGTAAAAGGAAAGTTTTGCACTGACCGGTGTCTACGTAATGACTTACCGGGGTAAATGAAGATTCATTAGTAATTTTTATCCCATTTTTTCATTTTCATGGAATTTTGAACAAAATAATGTGTAAAAGGAAAGTTTCACACTGACCAGTGTCTATGTATTGACTAAAATGAAGATTTATCAGTAATTTTTTATCACATTTTTCCATTTTCATGGAATTTTAACAAAATAATTTGTAAAAAGAAAGTTTTGCACTGACCGGTGTCTATGTAATGACTAAAATGAAGATTTATCAGTAATTTTTTTATCACATTTTTTCATTTTCATGGAATTTTGAACAAAATAATGTGTAAAAGGAAAGTTTTGCACTGACCGGTATATATTTTATGATTAAAATGAAGATTTATCAGTAATTTTTTTATCACCTTTTTTCATTTGCATGGAATTTTGAACAAAATAAAGTGTAAAAGGAAAGTTTTGCACTGACCGGTACATATTTAATGACTAAAATGAAGATTTATCAGTAATTTTTTTATCACATTTTTTCATTTTCATGGAATTTTGAACAAAATAGCGTGCAAAAGGAAAGTTTCGCACTGACTGGTGTCTATGTAATGACTAAAATGAAGATTCATAAGTAATTTTTTATCCCATTTTTTCATTTTCATGGAATTTTGAACAAAATAATGTGTAAAAGGAAAGTTTCACATTGACCGGTATATATTTAATGACTAAAATGAAGATATATCAGTAATTTTTTTATCACATTTTTTCATTTTCATTGAATTTTTAGCAAAATAATGTGTAAAAGGAAAGTTTTGCACTGACCGGTGTCTATGTATATATATATATTGACTAAAATGAAGATTCATAAGTAATTTTTTATCACATTTTTCCATTTTCATGGAATTTTAACAAAATAATGTGTAAAAAGAAAGTTTTGCACTGACCGGTGTCTATGTAATGACTTAAATGAAGATTCATAAGTTATTTTTATCCCATTTTTTCATTTTCATGGAATTTTGAACAAAATAATGTGTAAAAGGAAAGTTTCGCACTGACTGGTATATATTTAATGACTAAAATGAAGATTTATCAGTTATTTCTTTATCACATTTTTTCATTTTCATGGAATTTTTAGCAAAATAATGTGTAAAAGGAAAGTTTCGCACTGACCGGTATATATTTTATGATTAAAATGAAGATTCATCAGTAATTTTTTTATCACATTTTTTCATTTTCATGGAATTTTGAACAAAATAAAGTGTAAAAGCAAAGTTTTGCACTGATCGGTACATATTTAATGACTAGAATGAAGATTTATCAGTAATATTTTATCACATTTTTCATTTTCATGGAATTTTGAACAAAATAATGTGTAACAGGAAAGTTTTGCACTGACCGGTGTATATGTAATGACTAAAATGAAGATTCATCAATAATTTCATTTTCATTGAATTGGAACAAAATAATGTGTAAAAGGGAAGTTTTCCACTGACCGGTATATGTTTAATGACTAAAATGAAAATTTATCAGTAATTTTTTTATCACATTTTTACATTTTCATGGAATTTTTAGCAAAATAATATGTAAAAGGAAAGTGCCGCACTGACCGGAGTCTATGTATTGACTAAAATGAAGATTCATAAGTAATTTTTGATTCCAATTTTTCATATTTATGGAATTTTGAACAAATAATGTGTAAAGAGAAATTTTTGCACTGACCGGTATACATGCTTTGTTTTGGGTCGTTTTAACCTGAATATGGGATTTTGTCTCCTTGACATTTACCCCATTTCCTCTATTTGACTAAAATGAAGATTCTTAAGTATTTTTTAAATCACATTTTTTTCATGTTCTTGAATTGCTAAGAACTATCAGATACATGTATTGATAATGACTTTCGATCTTACTAGGAATAATTCGTTTCGCCGGTAATTTTTCAATTTACCTGTATCAGTCATCCGTCACCGATCATCCGTGCATCTTTCTATTCGTCATCCGTCATGATTCAAGAGTCAAGAGTCGCATCATTCATTAGTCATCAGTTAATTTTACTATCCGTCAGCCGTCAAAAGTCATGATTCAGCGATCATTCAGCGATCACTCACCAGTCAACGATCAGTCAAAATGGAATGTTGACTGATCCAGGGACTGTATTTACATGCATAGGAAGTATGAATATCAACGTAACGACATTGCAGCTATACTAGACATTGTGAAATTTTGCTCTAGTACAGGTAAAGTCCAAACCAAAACGGAAACTATGCTATAAAATTGATTATAAATAAGTCACTCTCTGTACATAAAGATATTTATGAATTTATTTATTTATTTACTATCTCGCCACCTCGCCACGGCGATTTACAAAAAGATAATCGCTGCGGCGAGTTTCTATATTGCTACGGCGAATTATTATCTACATGTTCACAAGAGCTGGTATAGCCAGCATGGGTTTAACATCAGAGCACAAAATTAAATTGAAGCAAAGCTTAATTTTCATGGTTGTAAATAGACTGGTAGATATGACAAAGCAGAATCCAAAACATAAGGCAAATTATATGAGGTAGGCACGACATGAAAATCTGTGCGAATGGCTCACTTCGCTTATTGCAACAGTTTTATGCAATCTGCGCTTCCATTTAATAATTTCGCAGTATGCGCCCGAGCGCAGATTACAATCAGAAAGGCACAGTTTGCAAGTATCGGATAACAGAATACAAGTATTGAGGCAGGAATAGCAAGTTTTGGGCACATATTGCAAGTATTGGAAATAGCAGGTTGCAAGTATTGAGCCCATGATACATTACAAATATTAGGGCGCAGATTTCTATTTTTTTTTGAAGGGGGGCGAAAATTGCAGGTTAAACATTTTACTGAGGTCTGTAAAAATTGCTTCTACGGAGAACAATGTTGTAAATGGAAGGACTACACATTACATTGTGAATAATTCTGAAATTTTCATTGCTTAAATAAACCCCTTTGGTCCAACAATAAAAAAAATAAAAGCAGGTCAATTCCCCTGAATGGAATATTTATTTTTAGTAATTTTCCTTGGAATGGTAAGATAAAATCCCAGTAGTGTTTTACGTTTCAAGCCACAAATCGGTATTTCATATTTCGAATTCTTGAATTTTAGGCCTTGATGTACGTTTTCATCTCTGGTGGCAAAAATCGGACTGCAAATGGAATTGGATATAATATCCTTGTCTTTTACAAAATGTTTGTGAGACAAAAAAAATGAAGTCATTTTGAGTAGCATACTTGAAAATAGACAATAAAAACCGACATTCATGCACATGTTACAAAATATAAAATTTTAGTTTGTTTAATTTGCAGTACAGCGGGTAGCAGTTAGACAGCTTGTGACAAAAGAGCATATAAAAATGCTTTATGGAATTCAAAGTTTTGGTTTGCATATCCGAGAGTTCCCCGTCCTCTATAATAAAATGCACTGATTTCTTTAAAAAGAAGAAAAAACTTTGAATTTGCAGAAAATCTCTTGGATTCGCTAGTCCGACACTTATTAGTCCGATACATATTAGTCCGGCACTCATTGGTCCGATACTTATTTGTCCGACACTCATTAGTCCGACACATATTAGTATTAGTCTGACACTGAGCAGTCCGACACCATGGCGGATCAAGCCTCACCAAAAAAAAAAAAAGATGGGGAATTCCAGCTATTTTGGTCGTACATTTTTTCCGGCCAGTTTGCACCCGCTTTGTCTTTTTGCCCTTAGGATTTTGGCTCCTGACAATCTGTTCTGTTATTTTCTTAATCTTCTTTGTTTTTTTTTTGGTCATTACTAACAAGAAAAAAATGACACCAACCCTTAACCAATCCCCTGTATCCGTCAATGGACAATGACGACTTGGACACCACAATAAATAGCACCACAGGTCATTTATTCGACAATAAAACCCCATACAGATCTAATTTTATGACCTAACAAATCCGATATCAAGCTAAAATATATGGAAGAAGTTTGGTCATTTGTACGTTAATTTGTTGCCTATGATGGATCATTTTCAAAGTATGCTGAAGTTTTATCGAATATCTTCCCAGGAATTAAGCAAAACACCGAAAACCATTTGTTTTGTTGCGAGTGTATATAGCATTTGCCCTCCCACATGCCATATTTTTGTCCCCGCCTTTTTTTAAAGAAATGCGGGGATATTGTTTTGGTCCCGTCCGTCTGTCCGTAAGATGAACCTTGTCAGTGGAACTCCTCGCTCATTTTTGGATTACGTGTTTTAATATTTTCTCATCACTTGGCGTTTGCCGTCCGTCGTCTGTCGTCTGTCGTCCGTTCGTCCGTCGTTAACTTTTCATTCAAAGATCTTCTCCTCTGAAACCACTGAGTCAATTTTAACCAAATTTATTCACAATAGTCCTTGGGTAGTCCCCTTCAAAGTTTGTGATTTTTATGACCGTACCTAATCCAAAATGGCCGCCAGCGGAAAACATAGTTTTACATAGGACCCTATGGGAAATGCATTCAAAGATTCTCTTATCTGAAGCTGCTTGAACAATTTAAAGAAAATTTAGTCACAATAGTCCTTGGGTGGTCCTCATGAAAGTGTGATTTTTATGACTGTACCTCATCCAAGATGACCGCCAGCTTGGAACATAGTTTTACATAGGACCCTATGGGAAATGCATCCTGAAACTGCTTGAACAATTTTAACCGAATTTATTCACAATAGTCCTTGGGTGGTCCCCTTCAAAATTTGTGATTCTTATGACCGGGCCATATGGGAAAACATTCA
>MJUU01033510.1:0-14348 GCA_002080025.1 Modiolus philippinarum | reverse complement strand
TTGTTCCTATACCATACATGACTAATAAACTGTGGACACAGAATTTGTCTCGCCCGCCCCTGCATCGCCTTAATTTGCACATTGATGTACTGCAGCAGCAATAAAAATAAAATATAATCTTTAACTGTATTTACAATTTCCTTGGAAAAAAATGATCACTCATGCATGACTAAGAAGCCAGGGCCACCATGTGGTCGTGGAATCCGTATGTACTCCCCAAGGCGCAATTGCATGTCAAATATCAAGTGTCTAGGACTACTTGCATAGGTTGTACAAACTGCTTGCTAAAAACTTAATGTGCTCCTTCATGCGTGACTAAGGGGCCAGGGCCACCATTCGGGCATGGCATTGGTATGTACTCCCAAAGACGCATCTTCATATCAAATATCAAGTGCCTAGGACTACTGTTAAAGGCTGTACAAACTGCTTGCTGAAAACTTAATGTGATCGTTCATGCGTGACTAAGGGGCCAGGGCGAACCTCTGACTGTGGAATCGGTATGTACAATGTACTCCCCAAGACACAACTGCATGTCAAATATCAAGTGCCTAGGACTACTGGTATAGGCTGTACAAACTTCTTGCTAAAAACTTAATGTGATCTTTCATGCGTGACTAAGGGATCAGGGCCACCCTCCGACTGCCGAATCGGTATGTACTCCCAAAGACGCAGCTGCATGTCAAATATCAAGTGCCTAAGACTACTGGTATAGGCTGTACTAACTGCTTGCTAAAAACTTAATGTGATCGTTCATGCATGACTAAGGGGCCAGGGCCACCATCCAGGCGTGGAATCAGTATGTACTCCCCCAAGACGCAACTGCATGTCAAATATCAAGTGCCTAGGACTACTGGTATAGGCTGTACTAACTGCTTGCTAAAAACTTAAAGTGATCGTTCATGCCTGACTAAGGGGCCAGAGCCGCCATACAGGCATGGAATCCGTATGTACTCCCCAAGATGCAACTGCATGTCAAATATCAAGTGCCTAGGACTACTGGTATAGGCTATACAAACTGCTTGCTAAAAACTTAATGTGATCGTTCATGCGCGACTAAACATTAGAGTATACTTTATACACAATTAGTACATATGCAATATTTATCATTAACCATGCAGACATAATTTTTTCTTATAAATGTATATAAATTAGAACGTGTGCGATATTTAACTTCAAAATCAAATCTGAATATTGTGGAACTTTTTCTATGTAAAATTCAGTCTCAATATATTCTGATAGTCAAATCTGAAACATATGGTGTATCCTGCAAACAAAGGTAAAAATATACAAAATATTATTTCTATTGTTATGTCATAGATAGAATTTCCTGACATTAACTTTTTTTTAAAATGTAAAAAGTGAAAACTGACAGACAATACAAAATTTAATCAAAAATTGTAAAGTTATAGATCTAAATAGAAATCTGACTGCCTGTAATTACTCCTAGTTGCATAACAAACAAAAATTTTTCTCCAGTTGGAAAAGTGAACGCAAATAAGCAGTTGAAAGCCAGGTAAAGGGAAAGTTGAAAAAAATAACAATAGTTCCAGAATGACCGGATCGATTGAAAGCATCAATGACTTGTATCATGTGTGTTCGGGTTTGGCTGAACTACAACTAAAATCACAAAACAAACTTGTTACTTTTTTAAAATTTGCACATTAACACCACAAACTTGTTACTTTTTTTAAACTTGCACATTATCAACATGATGCAATGTATCTTTGCTCACCCGACACCCGAATTGGTTTTCAAAGACTCCGGCTACAGAGCTGCCGAGCACGTCCCTAGATGGTAGCTAGTGAAATGCCCTGTGTAAGCGAGGTAGTCAGGTCATAATATGGAAAGCCTAACCACGAACCATTGTAGCCAAACACTGTGGAGAAACGCCAAGCCCTATTCAGTATCAAGACCCACTTCTTATTTTTTTTCTCAAGACTTGCTGAGAGTCGTATATAGATGGTTTAATTTCCTGCCCCTACCCATTTCTCAGGACAGGAAAATTTATTCCTCAAATCAAATTCGTTATCCCTTATGTCCTTCCAGCTATATTACTTTTTTATATGTAATTTTCTGAATTGATTAACTGAGTTTCGTCCTGATATAGCACAGATATTGCTTACTGGACGTAAAACTATAACAAGTTAATCAAGAAAAAATTATGTGACCTTCTGGGACCCACATTTTTTTCAGAAGGACTCAGGAAAATTTATATGGTGGGTCCCTGGGACCCCTCCTGACAGAAGTGGAGGTAAATCCCTGTCATGACTAAACGTCATAAAACACCTGACGTCATAATGTTAGGAACACTCAAATGGCGACAACATTGTTCACACGGTATAAGTTTCTAGACATTTCAATCTGTGTTTTACGGAAGAAATAGGAACTTGCATGCGGTCAAAATTAAGATCAGGATGTAAGAAATTATGTGTCTTTTCCTCTCGTTTCGCTACAATCAACTCGAGAAAAGACGAAATTTCTTACACTTGTGAAAGATATCCCAATCTTTAATCTGATCTTATGCAAGATCCTATTTGATTTATAGACAATTTATAGATAGTAACCTTTTCAGGGGTCATTTGTATAATAGTTCCATTGATGATGCTACCTCTTCTGAGATTCAGTGTTGAAAACCGTTTCCTTTCATAAGCTTTATCTCCATTGTGAGTGATAAAGAAAGATTTGAAAAACAGTAGTTTAGGAAAATGAATCAAGTGCTAATTTGACTTTGAGCCAAACTTACCATATTTTCCTAATTTTATAAAAATTGTTTTGCAAAGTAACAAACAAATGATGCTTAAAAACCTTTTAAGCTTTAATTTTTAATTTGAAACCAAATTATTTTTCCTTTTAATTGATTAATACAAATGTAAGTGTAAATAAAATTATAAAAAAATAAAAAATAAAACACCACACAAGTTAAAGGCAAATTTTAAAGGGAAATAACTCACTTCTCAAAAAACAGTCAGGGATCCCACTGCATAAAGTAAAAACTTTTCACCAGCTTAGGTTAATTATTTTTACTTAAAGAAGTAAATAAAATCAGGATAAAATTTATTTACTTGTACAAGTAAATTTAGATAAAATGCAGAGGTTTTCTCCCTTCAGTGTCTCATTATATAAATTTTCATAGCATAATTAATAATTTTTTATGAAAGTTTCATTTCTTATCTTATCTTTTAAGTAAAAATTGATTAGGGGCATAATGTTTTTCTTGAGGCGCAAGCTAGCCAAAGATTAATCCTTTGGGACTTTAAACAGCTGTTAATATTGAATTAAGTGGTCTACAACTTGCATCATTATCACATCAAGATTTATCACATGATGATGCTTGTAATTTGGTTTCATGTGATCTGATAGGGTGAATAGTGAGCCTGTAATAGGGAAAGCCTGTTTTGGAATAAATTTACTGCATATTTCAAAGCTTACTTGTATAAGTAAAAAGTTTTTACTTGTAGAGGTAAACATAATTTTTACTGCTTCAGGTAAATAAAATTGACTTTAGTAAGTGAAATGATTTCACTTTATCCAGTTGGATCTCTGACTGAAAAATGTGATATGTGTAAAAAAAAATCATTTTTTCATTGCAATTAATGGAGAATTTTTAAGAAAATTTTAATGAAAAAAAGATTTGAAGTCTCAAAAGAATAATGATTATGAGAAATTGACATAAAATTGTCATACAGGTAAGCACTTCATCTCTGATTGAAAGGTGGTAATTTATAACTCAGGTAAACAAAAGTGCTGATGGTGTTTGTTTACGATTGAACTAATCCTTTATGACAGGCATAATTAAAGTATTATTTTAAACATATAGAATAAACTGACAAAGGAAATGAACATTTACTTCAATTTTTGGCAATTTTCAAAAGAAAAAACAGTTCCAGTTACTTTACGACAGGATGTAAAGGCACAGATATTGAAAAAGGGCAGGGCGTCAATAAAAAAAAAAACTGCAGGGCGTCACTGCATGCCAAAATCTGCTGCAGGAAACACCAATATTATTGCAATATTTATGTATAAATTTTGTAACAACAAATCCACTATTAGGAGGAATTTAATATAAGGTAAGGGGATACTGTCCGTATTTTCCTGCCGTTGGTATTTACCCGAATCTACCCTATTTCAGTAGTTCCCCTGATGTTTTAGGGTTATCTCCCCTTACAACGCTTACATCTTCACGGCATACTTATTGCATTTTAGAAGGACATCATCATGTTAAATTTGCACAAATTTTGTAACAATGATACAAATCAAAGATGTATAATCGATTTAAAGGTAAATATACAACACAAATCGATATCGTCCTACTTTCGTTTTTAACTGACTGGGGAATTCCTCTTTAAAAACAGATGTCATAAGCTATCACACAACTGGTATATATTTAAATGCTCATGTCAGAAAATTTATTGTCTTTAGTGTTTTTTTTATCTTTTTAACCTACCAAAATCACTGGCCATGTTTGTGACTTTGTAAAGTTTTATGGCGTTCCTTGGGTGTAGTAATTACCGGAAATTGTTTTTTGGTCACACTAATGCCCTGAAATTTCAAGTCAATGCCTGATATCATCCTCCAATCCTTATTGCTTTTTTCATTTCATTTGGAGTTACTTCAAACTTCGATATATTTATAAAAATAATGTAAAAAAATAATATTCATAAAAAATCCAGCAAAAAGGTAACAAAAGAGCGAACATGTTGCCATAAAAAAGGGGGGGTCATTGAGCCTAAACGCGATTGAAAAAAAAAAACACATTTCTTACACTTTCCGATTTACCTGTAAAACGCCGCATTTTAAAGCATTTCTCTATTGCAGCATTGACTTTAAGGACACCTTACGGCTACATGTTTCTACAATAAAATAAAATATAGATGTTTTCAAAAGTTCAATGACAATGAATTTATAAATGATTTGATTAATACACCCTATCATGAAATTGAAATGGAAGAAGACATCGATGTTGCAATGGAAAAATGGTATGATTTGTTAGATAAGCTTGCACCTCTCAAAATTAAAAGGGTAAAGACATTCCAACAATCTGAGTGGTTTAATGATGAAATTAAAGAAGCTATTATTCTAGAAATAAATACCATTCCAAAAAAGACTGGAATAACTTTAAAGTATGGAGAAACAAAGTATCTTCCTTAATTAACAGAGCAAAGGAAGATTATTACCAAACTGCGATTTCAAATTCCAAAAACAGCAAAGAGTTGTGGGGCCGGTTAAGAGAATTAAACCCAAAATCAGAAAACATCTTTCCACCTAAAATGACTTTTGAAAACGAAACAGTTTACGAACCACAAGAAATTGTCAATATTTTGAATACCCATTTTTCATCAATTGCAGAAAAAACTTGTTGGGGGAAATGATTTCAGTTCTGATTTCACTTTACTACAGCAATATACTCATGAAAAACTAAAAACCAGGAGTCTTGATTTTAAAGTTCATATCTGTGAGTGAAGTCTATTCTCATTTAAAAAAGTTAAATGTCAGAAAATCAACAGGTATAGAATTGGAATTGGACCGAAAATTCTAAAACTTAGCGCCGAAGTTATATCTCCTTCAATTACGTTTTTAATTAATAAAAGTATATCATGTGGTCATTTCCCAAAATAAACTGAAATTTGCAAGAGTTACAGCTTTACATAGAGGAGGAGCAACAGATACTTCTTTGAATTATCGCCCAATCTCCGTCCTTTGTACTATATCAAAAAATTTTGAGAAACACGTAAGTTCTCAACTGTATACATTTTTAAATAATAACAAATTATTATATGTGTCACAGTCAGGTTTTAGACATGGTCATTCTTACCAAACAGCTTTAACTAAACTTATTGATGGGTGGTTGAAATGCATGGCCAATGGTGAAATTATTGGAAGTATATTTGTAGATTTCAGTAAAGCATTTGATCTTGTAAATCATACTTCACTCTAAGAAAAATTGAAATTTTACAATGTTGGTAAAAAATTGATGACTTGGTTAAAATCATATTTATCTCATAGAAAACAGGAAGTTCAATGTGGTAATCTTAAATCAAACCCAGTTTTTATGACATATGGTGTTCCACAAGGTCCAGTTTTGAATCCGCTCTTATTCATAATATATATCAATAATCTACCACTTCATATAAACAAGTCGGAAATTGACTAATTTGCTGACGACTCAACTTTACATTGCCATGATAAAAGTGTTGAAATTATCACCTCTGTGTTGCAAGAAAATTTGAATGCAGTTGATTTATGGTGTAAAAATAACTCAATGAAAATAAATTCACAAAAAACAAAGTGTATGCTATTAGGTTCAAAACAAAGACTTTCAGGATTGTCAGATCTTGACATTAAGATAAAAGATGTTTCTATTGAAAAGGTTCACGCACAGAAACTACTTGGTATTGCCATAGATGAGAATTTAAGCTGGAATGAACAAGTAAATAGGATCTGTAAAATACTTTCATCTAAAATATCACTCTTATGCAAGTTAAAGTCATATTTACCAACACATGTATGACAATTATTTTATAGCTCTTATATATTACGTTATATTGACTATTGCTGCACGGTATGGGGAAGTGTATCTAAACGTGAGTCTGACAGAATTATAAAGTTACAAAAAAGAGCGGCAAGAATTATCCTAGACTGTGATTTTTATACACCATCAAAATTCATGTTTTTTCCTCCTTGAAATGGTTATCATTTACTGAGAGAGTACAGTACCAAAAATCTATTTTAATGTATAAGATTGTAAATGGGATGGTTCCCGATTATTTGCTATTGCAGAAAGATACTAAATCTCACTGATTACGTTCTTCTTCGAATTGTGATCAATTCCTACCCAGACCAAATAAAATTTTTTTATAAAAGGTCATTCCATTATTCTGCCGTAGAAACTTGGAATAGATTACCAACTTTTATCAAATATTCAAATTCTTTGGAGGTATTCAAACAACATTGTTTTGATTACTTTTTAGCAAATCATAAACATGATGCTTTAACTTTATAAATGGCATTCATATCATTATTGTCTATTGTTAATGTGTTTGATATTTTATATGTTGTTTTTAGAGGGCCCTAATAAAAATTAGACTTGTTCTAATTAGGTTACCTTCTTTAAATAAAGAATTTACTTACTTACTTACTAAGCAGTAGTAACGCACGTCACCTTAGACCACCCTTTTCCCATAGCGTCAATTTATTTCGTTATAACAAATTCAAAAATATTTTTGATAGGTCCTATATGGGCTTCCGTTGTTTTGAGAACTCAAAGCACTATACAGTCTTGAACTTGCTATGAGGTATCAGTAATGCTCATTGCTGAAGACCTCAAAGTAATTTCAAGATGTAGAAAAACAATAAAAGCGTTGTTCCATTGCTTGGTTATACCATGCATTTGTAGAGATTTTGTTTAATTTGCATTTACCTCATATCCCTTCATTGTTAATTTAGACGGGAGTTTGTTTCTCCTGCAGTGTGGAGTCCGTAAAAAGATTCCTCGTGAGAGAGATGTATGTAATACTATGCTCTATACATTTCAGTTATGGTGTACTTGTTCTTGAGAGAATTTCTCATATGGATGCACGAATTTGGCTTTTTAATTTTTTGCAATTTAAATTTTTTTTCTGACCACCTGTTTATTGTGCCCACGTCTCATGATTTAAATATCCCAAGTTTTCTTAAAATTTGTTCGATGAGTGCACTGTGGTTGTTTAAATGTCGTGATGTCTTCTGCTAGTCATTTTGTCGGGCAATGGATGACAGCGATTGTAAGAACACTTTGCCAGTAAAGTTTATGTTTGTTGACGATCCCGCATCCATGGATCAAAGGAAAAAAATACATGGATGTAGCATTGCTCGGCAATTAGCAATGAATTCCGCTCATACCGGTGTTAGGGGCCGTCTTGAACTTGCTAGGAGGTATGAGTAATGTTCATTGTTGAAGGCCTCATGGTAACTTCATGATGAAGAACAACAATAAAAGCGTTGTTCCATTGCTTGGTTTTACCATGTATTGGTAGAGATTTTGTCTCATTTGCATTTACCTCATATCCATTCATTGCTAATTTTAGACGGGAGTTTGTCTCTCGTGCAGCGTGGAGTCCGTAAAAAGATTTCCCGTGAGAGAGTTGTATGCTCTATATACATATCAGTTATGGTGTACTTGTTCTTGAGAGAATTTCTCATATGGATGCACTGTCATTCTTTCAAAATTTGGCTTTTTAATTTTTTGCAATTTAATTTTTAATTCTGACCACCTGTTTACTGGGCCCACGTCTCATATTCTTAAACCAAAGTCAGAAAACGGATTGCCTATCATTTGGTACGTTGGAATTAAAACAGATCACCTCAACAACTGCTCCTTTAAAAAAACATATTAACACTCTTAAGAAATTATTCGTTAACATTGTCAGCTTTTGAGTCACTGCCAATGTGTACAGTCGTATCTACTATCCGAAACATTTAACTAATCTAGGAGTCTTGCTCCTGCCCACAGATAACTTTAAAATGCAATTTTTTAATCTTTAATACAGATAAAATTTTATTTTTTAAATCTTGATATTGATTTCATTTGTAATTGATATATCTTTGTCGTAGCCTTAAATTGAGTTTATGAATTTCATTTCATTCAAAACGTCATGTACAGGAAACATTCAAAAGCCGTGTACAAACGGGTGACCACTAAAGTAAGCGAGAACTGAACCGTCAATCCTAATACGAATAACACAGGGACAATGGCAACATCGGAAACAACAAAGAAACAGAGACACAACATGTGTACGGCACAGAAAAGAAAAATGAAGACACACACACACAAAGATGAACAACACGGACCCTATAAAAAAGCATGGGTGAGATCAGGTACACCGGTAGAGTAGGCATCTACTTCCCGCAGTGTTGAATATGTTAAATCCGGTAGTAAAGTCAAATCTAAGTTTGCAATCTGCGAAATATACATTTGAGGGGGTGGACAGGGTTAAGGGAGAAGGGAGAAAGGGGACGGGAGAAAGGAGAAAAGGGGCGGGGGAAATGAGACAGGATGCGGGAGAAAGGAGAGAGGTGTCGGAAGAAAGGAGATAAGGCACTGACAAGAGAGATGAAAATGTATGTGAAAAAAATTGATTAAGAACCAAAACGATTTTTTTGAATCATTTTTTTTTTGCAATGAAAAAACTTCAAGAAAGTGTTGACAATGAATAGTAAAAAAAATACAAAAACAAAAAAACACATCCCCAAAACACAAACAGGTAATCATAAGTAATTCACCAAGGATTTACTGGTTGTGGGATTTCAGAACTACAAACTCAACCCCATATGAGAATTGTATTAGTGTGTTTGAAAAGAATATTACATTCCGTTTTAGTGAAAAGGCTGCTCTACTCCGATCTCAACGCTGCCTTTTGGTTAAAATCAGTAGTTTCAACCACTGTTTTTCACATAATCAGTGGGTTTCATTGTTGCATAAATATTTACGTGTTAGGCATATTAAATGATACCGGTATTCAAAGATCTCCATTTATCTTATTTAGCTATGACAAAAAACAAAAAAAAACACAAAAAAACAAACAAACAAAAAATAAATAAACAAACAAAATAAAACAAAACAAAACAAAAATAGAAAACACACACACAAATTATCACCAATTTTAATTCTTTTTTCAGAATCATTCATCTTTGCTACAAATACGATGGTTTTCTCGTAAGCATTTTTTGTCCTGTAACAATTATTATCTTCACTGTTATGTTTTTTAATATGCGATGTCGAAATTAAGAAAATAGCCAGGATGAGCTTTTGTCATTGTATTCGTCCGATCGAACGACTGCTTAACTTGGAATCAAACTTGTTCACAATAGTTTTTGGATGGTTCCCTGCAAAAAAGGCGTTTTTAAGTTTCTGACTTTATCCAAGATGGCCGTCAGCAGAATAAAATTCAAAAATAGACCATGCAGGGATGCATTCAGATATGGACTCTGAAACTACCGAGCCAATAAGAGGCAACTCGTCACGATATTTTTTGGATAGCTCCTTTGCAAAAATCTCAATTCCTTTTTGCGAGGTTTTCACGTTATTCAATACATTAGGGGAACATAATTTATAACATTAGATCCCATGGGAACACATTCAATGACCTTATTTTCTTATAGTGGCATGTGACTGTGTTTTTCACCAATTGTAGGTGTTTCCTGTTATCTTTTTATTCTCTATTAAATTTTTTTCCAACGAGTGAATCTACTGGGCCAATGGAATCAATCTTGGCCACAGTATATAACTAAAGGTGCTTTTTATTGGGTTCTAAAACTAGCCAGCGTGAAACATCTATGCACACTTGACCGTATAGTATACACCACTGAACACGTTTGAACCATTATAAAGTTAGTTTATATTTTTTACCCTTTCACATAGACTGTGAGCGATACTGGAGCTGCCTTCGGAAAGATAGTAGAGAGTTTTTTTTTCTTTGAATGTCAGTTCTATATCACAGACGATAATAGATCTTGATAACTTTTTTATTACTTATAAACATCGAATATCTGGAGTACCTGTAGAGATTCTTGTTTTTAGGGTACACGTTGCCGTTGCCTTATTTTTCGCTTTTTGTGCCTTGGGTGTTTGCTAGCCGATATATGATATATGTTGCAAGTTTTTCATGTAAATGTTTGAGGCGTCGAATCTTACAAGGGTTACTACGAATAGTAGATTATTTTTATGTTGTTGACATAAAAGTCAATACAAGAAATTAATTCAGTTGCAAACTCTATTCATTATAAATAAGCGAATCTAAACTGCAGTGAAAGAATGTGGGTAAATGTAATTGAGCCAGGCAATGGAACTTCTGATACATATATCTAAATAGAGTTTTTTGTCGCTGATTTTGACTTTCTATTGACCCTTCAGAGAAACCATCATCTCTGTAAAATGAATTTGTTGTCATGCTAACATTTGTACAGATCTATTCAGCAAAAATTTGTCAGCCAGCACTGCTCTATCTCTCCTAATGTACACATTTTCTGATGGTACATTTAAATGTTGAATTATTATTGAAAATGTAAAAAAATATTGTCTGATTCATGTTTTTGCCAGACTTAGTTTTTTTTATTGACTCTTGATATTTTTCTTCATTATGCTGTGTTTGTTGCAAGTTTTTAGAATCATGTAAATGTTTGAGGCGTCAAATCTTACAAGGGCTACTACGAATAGTAGATTGTTTTTATGTTGCTGTTGACATAAAAGTCAATACAAAAAGATAAAATACAGATAAAAATACGACACACAATTGTTCATTTTGGTCCATGGTGCATAACTCCAATCCCTCTTGACCATGCGATTTGCAATTATTTTGTTTAAGTACTTTGACTTTCAAATATCGAATAAAATTATGTGTATCTTCAGAGTAGTGCACTTATTTTTGAACTGTTTAGAAAAAAATGATGTAGTAAAACTCAGATTTCAACAAGACTACATAAGTCTGACTGAGACAGGGTATTGGTAACGTTTGCATTATGCTGATTTTTAAGCACTGTGAAAGATTTCGTCTTTATACGATCTCGAAAACTTTCAGTCGTATTAGGCTATGTTGCATTGCAGTCGTCGAAGCAGTACATCTTCTGTGCAAACCAAATCTTTTATCGCTGCGAATTTTTAGTATAATGTTGCTGAAGACATTTGAGAGACCGCGATTTCAAGTTTGATTAAGTATGAGGTTTATGGCTAACTGGAATTATACTATTCAAAACATGTATCTGTTAAAACGAATGAATTCAAAATCTAAAAAAATAACGTTTAATATAAAAAAAAATAACGTAAAACTATAAAACATACATAGCAAAAATTAAAAAAAACTGTAGTAATGCGTTTTAGTATTTCTACTCTTTTTAATTTTGCGATGTGGTTGTTATAACTTAATATTATTTTTTAGATTTTAAATTCATCTCTTTTAACAACTCACTTTCCCATGTATCTCTCGGCGGTATTTTGTTTTGTTATAAGTAGTTTATATGCACTTGTTTTTTATGTAGATTTCTGTACAACCCCGCTTACCAATCTGTTTTTCTGCATTTTAACGAAATCCGAGTTTATATAAAACCTACTGAAGATAAGAAAAAGTCCGTTGCTAGGTTGGTTAATTTCGCTTTTCCACAGATTGAAGATGTTTTTTTCACTCAATAATTCATATTTCAATTTGATTTTTTCCCCCAACCAAATCGAGATTAAAGACAATAGAGAAACTATAAAGCTGGCTTTCAGTTAAGAATTATTTCTCGAAATTGATAAAGACGGTGGACTAAAACTAGAATCAACGACAAACTTGATGATTTCAGTTTTCCTATCGTTTATTTTCCATTTATTGGTAGTAACATTCCTTCTGTCCATGTAGATACCATATATAATGTATCTCACCTGATACGATATGTTAAAACATCATTCCAAATATGGGGACTTCAGTTCTAACAAGAAAAATAATCCTCTAGGAATATAATCGAGGAAACATTTATGAAATTAATATTCCGTTAATTCTATGGTCGTCATCACGAGTTGGTTGATCAGTAATGTTACAGTCTCGCAACTTGCGACTGGCGTGTTTACATTAGACTATAGATTAAGCATTGTTCTTAATTATCGGGTTTCACTTGTTCTTGGCTATGACATAAACATGGGATTATTCATTTTTAACATAAAGATCGATACTTGAATAGCAGGAGATTTTTACCTCTGTCGTTTTAGCATACTTGTGTTTCAAAGAGTAACCTTCCATCAGCAGCATTATAGATTATTATAAAACTTGTAAAAGGACAAAATGGTGTCGAAACTATCAGACAAACAAGACATTCGCTCAATTTGCAGTAAAATGAAATAATAATCGTAGGTTTTTATGTTTCATTGGTAATTTAGCCCGGGAGACAAGACAAAGGGGACGGGAGAAGGGAGAGAAGGGTCGGGAGAAAGGAAAAGGGTACCTCCCTGTCCACCCTCACATTTTAATAATAAAAAATGGGCTTTAGTAGACAGCATTTAATTTACAGTTAAATACCATAGAATCTTATGCAAGAAATTATCAACCATGCGACCTATCCTTTGTTTGAAGAATTTGATAAGTTATATTAGCAAAATCTGTTTTCTTATTAATTTCATTATACAATTATTATTTCATTATTGTTTATTATTATACTTAACAAGAAATTTCCCTTAACATAAAGTTATAAGATGATTCAATCATCATACGGAAGCTGCTAGGGCGACAATCCCAAAATTTGTCATGTGGCTGAGTGGGCGACAATCCCAAAATTTGTCATGTGGCTGAGTGGGCGATAATCCCAAAATTTGTCATGTGGCTGAATGGGTGACAATTTTTCCACTGCTACCCTCTGGACATGGTTCAGTGATTTTCAATTATGAAAATGAAGATTCAATATAATAAAATAACGTATATATAGATGGGATGGGTACAGAGCACCGATTGACAATGCTTTCACAGGGTTACCTCCCGACTATATCTTAAAAAATATTATAACCTATATAACATGAGAAACATAATCATTTGATAATTTTGCATATACATAATAAGGGGGTTAAGGGGACTAAGAGAAAAACATCAGAATTTTTCAAAAGTTTGAGGAATTAAACTTTAAAAATTAAACTTCCAAAAAATAAAATAAAAAGTGGATGACACGGACCATATGAGCTCACAATCTTTCACCAAAAATGGCATATTTTAAGATAAAATATCTAAGTTACATCCATGAGAATTTTGATTAATTTTAAATACTGCTAGCCTCTGTATTGAACATTCTAAAAACAAAGAGAAAATTAAAAACTCAATTGTTCAGAGAACAATTGCAAGGTCTTTCACGAGCTTTATGGTTTGAAAAATTCTAAAATCAAGTGTAGACACAGATACCTCTTGCCTGAATATTAACATTGTTCTCACTAATTGTGAGTATTGGTGTTACATTTGCCAAGAATTAAACATAAGGGTAAAATACAAAGTCACTGAACCATGAAACTAATGTCAAGGTTACTTGACAGATGTCAAAGTTACTGAACCATAAAATCAAGGTCAGTCTGACGTGTACCAACAAAGATATACATGAAGCAATAAGCCATATACATGTACATGCATGTAATGTCTAGGAGTAAATGGGAAAAATTAACAGTCGCTGAACCATGAAATTGAGGTCAAGGTTGCATGACAGAATAAGACTGACATGTACCCTCTAAGATGTAACAATAAACCAAATATGAACTGTCTACATGTTACATTTTTTGAGAAATGGACATAAAGTTACTGAACCATAAAATTAAGGTCAAGTTTACCTAACAGAAGACAAGACTGGCATGTACCAACTGAGATGTAGCA
>MJUU01033508.1:14638-36532 GCA_002080025.1 Modiolus philippinarum | reverse complement strand
GCATGCAAATAAGGGTAAAAATCTTTACATATAATTCGAATCAATTAGTGTGCATATCATCTGGAACTTGGTGACTATCCACGAAGCATACATTGACAAGCTTCCAAGGTATTCACTGATTTTTCTTTTTAACCAGAGTCAATCATGCATGAAATGTGGGTCAAAGTGACCAAATTCTTAATATGAACCTAGGGTCTATCAATGATACATTGACGGACAACATATTATTTCTATACCTACTCTAGACTGGAACACACTTTCTAATCCTTGTAAACCGTGCATTAATTGGAGGTAAAAGTGACCTAATTTTTTGCCAGGAACCGCATGACAACCAAAGACTCTTTGAATGACAAAATATTATTTCTGTACCTGCTCTTGTACCTAAGTATGTAGACATTAAGGCAAACTTTAACCAGAGTCACTTATGCATAAAATATAGGTCAAAGTGACCTAATTCTTATCAGAAACCGTTTAACTATCAAAGACACATCGAATGCCAACATGTTATTTCTTTAACTGCTCTACCATGTGTAGTGTCTCAGATATGGATAAACTTTTGCCAGGATCACTCGTGCATGAAATTTAGGTCAACTTGACCTTTTTCTTATCACGTAATCATGATCCTTTCGACTATCACAGACGCATCCAATGACAAAATATTATTTCTGCATCTGCTTTAGTCCATGCATGTATGTACAGTACACATCAAGATTCAGTAACTTGAAAACAAGTCACTCAGTCAGACGGACACCGATTTACATGTACTAGTACAATCATACCAAACTTCAAAGATAATTAGATGCAATGGCTTATGCTTCTTGTTCAATCCCTCTACATGTGCATTTGTGAAATATTTATGAATACTGATAAATAAATTCAACCTACAGTTTAACCTTTTTAACTTGTACAATCATTTATGGAAATTTTCTGTACACAACAAAGCACATTACAAATCAGAATTCCTGAATATTTTATTACTGATGTTTTCTAGTATATATATTTCCATTGTAGCAACAAATTGAAAAAATGTAAATCTGTTTATCCTTATTAATTAGTGAGTAGTACAATGTTCTTATTATAATTCTATTACGGGTAAATATTGATGGAAGCATGTTTCTCATATTTCAACTTCCTATAATTTATATGTAAATATATATTGTCAATGTTGTATACATAATAAAAAAGTCAGCATATGCTTTTTCCTGCCACTAAGTGTACATTTTTATCCTGATATGCCTTAAAATTTACACACAATTTTGGCATGTTACATATGCATTTCAATGAGTTGTTGTCATCAAGCAAAACAAATACATGAAATGTCATACCATTGAATACCTACTTATACATGCACGTCAACTACTGCAAAAAAATTTCAATATTAATGAAACATTTAAAAATGAGATATTGATATTTTTACAATACAAAAATTTTCCCTGTAAACAATATCACTTGTTGCCAAGTGTGAATTAGTTAATTAGTATCGTACAAAAGAAGCAATGTATGGACATTTTGAAAAGGGCATAATACACAGTATTGGTTTTACATGTCTCATTACAATCAGGAGTCGCCTCTATTTTCATTGATTTTACATTCTGATTCAAATTTTATGTAGGTTTTTATGCGGGTGTTTGTCTGCATTTTACGAACCAATATGGGGTAGGACCATTGAACATGAAGGGCTTGGTTCATTTTTTTTCCTGGACAGCTGTCAGAGGTCATTTACCCGCTAAGCACACAACAAAAAAATCTTTAAACTTGTATCAACATTTTTTTTTGAAATTATCATTATTTTTTGGAGCAGAAAGCCTCCTTCAGTATATTATTTTATCATCATTTTTGCTGCAAAAATATTTCTACATAAAATCAGCCTTAAAATACTTTTTTTTTAAAAGAAAGAAAAAAAGAATCCCCCCTCCTTTTCAAGTTAAATGGTCGGTTCCATAATGAACACGAGACGATAACACATTTTCCAACTCCAACTGAAATTAAATTTATTGAGCTGTTTGGCCATTTCCTAAATTAATTCCTCATCAGCTTCAGCAGCACTAGAACCCAAATATGGGAAATGCACAATTGTTCAGTAAATAAATGGCAACTTATATGGATTCACAAAAAAGGTACTATACAAGTGAAAAGGTTATTTCTGATTACTTGCATGATGAATAATACATTTGTTTAATAACTAAAATTATGAAAATAAAATCCAAATGAATACCGTAGCAAGAGCCAAAAGTCGTATATCCAGAAGGCATGGCGATATAAGGATTACTTACACAGAACGTAAATGACGAAGACGAAACAAACAATACATAAAACAAATGTCAAAAATAAGACACTAACAGTGAAACCCATCAAACAGGAGTGTCATCAGGTGCTCCGAAAGGTATGACCTGCTTCAAATGTGACGCCCGTCACACTGCGAGTGAAAAGTCTGATGTAATGTCAAATTCAGTAAGATTCAATCCAGTAATATCTCAGGTTCTGTTGAATTATGTCCATTTTTATTTGTGATACAGACACTTTCTCACGGAACTTCAATCCCTTCGTTTAAATTTTTCCTCATTAAATTAACCAAACCTACAATTCAGCCTTTATCATTCAAACAAATGTTTCTCCTATAATGTTAGCCTTCGTAAGTTCATGTTGTTTACATCCACTTTAATCATTGAACTTTTGCATTTTAGTGACCGCAAAAGTTTGATGAAAACATTGAATATAAATGACATGAAGATATAGAGGATAAAATCATAGGATTTATTTATTTGGTTCATGAATAAGAATACTGATTACAAAAATATAAATAAAAAAATTATTTAGATGGGTTTGTGGACAATAATGATAATTTGGATGTTCATTCATAATAAAATAAGAAGCCTTTGAATATCAGCAGTTAAAGTGAGGCATACAGGTGAGGCCATAATAAAATAATCCCTAGATTCTCGTCATTTTTTCTCAGTAGTAGGGGCTACCTGCGGGCAAATTTCATTTCATATTTTTTATCTTTTTTTGAAAAACGCTTTCCTTTTTTTATTGCCCAAATTGGCAAAACAATCAAAATATTTTTTTAGGAACAGGTTAAAATAATCGGGACAGACGGGGACAAGAATATGGGATATTTTTTTATTATCGCCTAATCATCAAAATAATCATCTAACGGAACCCTCATGAACCAGGTTTTCCTTTGTTTATCAGTCAACCAAGGGCTGCCATATGGAGCTCTCTCCAGATAAAGGTGCAATTAAGTTTTAATATACTATAAGTGTGGATAAAGATGCCTAGCCACACCTCAAAGGGAGGCTGGCAACTCACCTCAAATTTTAGCCTGCTCCTAATTTAAATTTAAATACATTCTGTGTATATTTTTGAAAATATAGTCCTTCCTGTAAAGTTTTGAGAATTGCCTCATCTGAAGTACAATGAAAATGCATATGTTAATATTGTCATAGATCAAAGGAATTTACCTCAAATTTAGATAAGCTACCTTTTTGACTTGACAAATCTGCAAATATTAATTTTGCATTGCCGGGGGGTCAAAAATTGGTATGATTGAGTTTTTGACTCTGAATCATCATATTAAGCCAAAAACCAGTGATGGTCGAATCCATGAGAGCTAACACATTGAGACATTTCTTAAGTCCCTTTTGTTCTTTGATCATAGACTAGTATTAATGGACAAAGTTTCGAGGAAATCTGAGACCATGCAAGCCCTAACCGCCATATGATATGGTAGGTATTTACAAAAAATGGTAACAATTATCGTTATAAGTTTGGCAAAAAATCCGCGATTATAAAATCTCTCAAATAAATTCCTGACGAAAAACAGCGAAAATTTGGTACCGCGTATACAAAGAACCGTACAGTATACACAAATGCCGAACATGCATAATAAGCAGTAAACTTGGTAATGCCTACGCGTGTTTCAAGGAGTAAGCTTTCATCAGCAGCCTTGGAATCAAATTATATGGAAGACCGTAATGCGATATTAAATTTTCATAAAATCAGTCCGAGTTACCAAAATTATTGAAATAGGAGCAAAATGCAGTACCAAGGACATCCAGTTAGTGCTATACACGGAATGATGCCTCAGTTTTCTAGGGAGTAAAAATTTTGATAATAACAAATTCAAATTGCAAGGTAAATTTTCACGTCAAACTAGTCTGCCGTTTGCCCTGGTGAATACCATTAGGACTCCAGCTACAGTGAATCATTCCGCGAAATGGTTTCAACTTACCAAAAGTTGCACAATAAATAGTAAATTTCGTTATGCTCTACACTTGTTTGAAGAAGTTATCTCTCACTAGCAGCATTAAAATCAAACAACATAAAAAGCCATACAAAAAAAGTATTCATAAAAGAAGTACTCATTAGTACAAATATCAAAATTGAAGGATTCAGAAACAGAGAAATTAACCGATTGGAAGTTGTCTTTTTGATCCCAGAAAACATATTTGAATGCATTTGTTTAAGGTTTGGTGTACTTACCATATGTCTTATGGAATTGTTTTGTTCCAACTGGCTAACCGGTTTCAGGGATCTTTGAATGTATTCCTAACAGGTCCCATTTTAAAATATGGATATCTCTGATTAGGTAGGAACATAGAATCACAAACTTGACAGGATTGACCAAAGAAACTATTTAGACCATTTTTTCCCAATTAGCTCACTGGTATCATAAAAAAATGAATGCATTTTCAAGAGAGTTTTGCATAATACTATCTTCAGCGCTGAAATTTACCTTTGGTAAGGTAGTAATTTATGAAATAGTTAAGTTTTATGGGACAAATTAAAGAGAATTGATTGTGTTCAGGTTTGGTTCAAACGTAACGATTAATTTCAGAAGAAAAGATGGTTCAATGATAAACTAGCATGAATGGACGACGAATGACGGATGCGAACTGATATCATAAGCTTATGCTACCTTAAGTCAGATGAACAAAAAAGAAAATTAAATAATACACACATATGAAACCTATTTCGTTGAAATTATACTACAAATTAAATTCTTCAAGAAACATATTATTAAACACCTGTACTTCAAATACATGAAAAATTAATTTAATATTTCAAAATAGCTTAAACATCAAAATACTTTAAAGTTACATCTGAATGCATTTATATTTCAATAAAAATCAAATACCGATACATCCCATGTCTCTCTATAATGAATCTTTGATCAACAAGACTGATATTAGCATAAACGATTTCTATCGTTAATATAATAACCAAATTTTAAAGTGCTTGCAGATGGCTGGTGACTAGTTAAGATAATTTATATTCATGAAGTATTCATCTGAAAAGACGAAAAACCTTTTTATAAACATTTTTGCAAAAGAAAACGGGTTAATGTGTCTGTTATTTATTAGGTGTGAAACATGTCGTCTCCGAAAAATCCATTTAAATATAAAAAGTTATTAAGCTGAATGTTTTTATAATGAATGAAAAGAAAAAATATTAGCCATCTTTTTCCTTTAACTGTAATTTATTCGTGTTTATGATTGATATTATTATCAGAAAAATAAATCTTAAGAAATTATGGGTGTTGACTACAAGTTGTTATTTTGGATAAATATTTTATATGGCTTAAACTTGAGAAATTTTTCATAACTATTTCCACAAAAAGAAACGAATTAATACATCTGCTTGTGTCAACATAAGGGTTGTAGCTGTTTTTTGAGAGGAACGTAAATAAAATTTCAACATAAAAAGAAAAATGCTAATTTTATCTCAAACATTAAAAAAGGTTATGATAATGACGAAATCTAATTCACATATTATAGAAAAAACTACCTCGAGTAAAATTTATTTTTTGATTACTGTCCATATTCAATTTGTTTCAGAAACAAGGCTGACATGTTTGGCAAATCTCTGGATCATGGATTAATCGCTGTGATGCCCATATCTTGATGAATCTGGTGTAAGACCCGTTTGAAGGATGTGCATAATGTAATACAGAGAATGGTTGCTACTTGAAATTTTGAAGGGGATATAATAGTTATAATGTATTTTGGCAGAAGCATTACAATATACTGTTTGTTCAAGCGCAATTCATGTCTTCTGAAAGAAATCACTGAATTTCGATGATATATTACAAAGTTGTAGAAATATCAACTAAAGATATACAAAAAAATCAAAAGGGAAGATTTGCCTGTGTAAGATCTTCATAGTGATCAAGGACGTTAATTAAAAAATGAGTTTGGAAATGAAAACTCCATATATCGGGGCTTTTAAAATGTTGCTGTAAAGAAAAGGGACGTTGACTATTGGAAAAGTGAAGTCATCGCGCTTGACATTTAAACATGATCAAAATATGAAATAGATTTTTAAAAGTAACCCCTTATATAGTTATGTTCTTTATTATTTTATGTTAAATCCTTAAAGTTCCAATTTCAAAAAGTTCTTATTGATGAGAAAACGCTAAGATTGTTGTAATAATTACCAAGTGTTTGAAAAATCAACGTGCCCAGAGCATTTGTACAATGCGGAAAACTTAAGGCATCCGCTTTAGGCCATGGACTGAAATTGTCGGTAGGTCGGAGTCGGCCCCTGAATAAAGAGTAATCAAGTTCAGCGAAATAAGCATCATCTTAGACTGCTATAGACATAAAGTAAACTAACTAGAAAAAAGACAAGACACACAAAGGCTAAATAAATTTCCTGACTTAGGACAGGCGCAAACCTGCTGCGGCGGGATTAAACTTGTTTCATTGGGCCCAAACCTTCCCCCTACAGCCAATGTGATAAATAAAAAAACAATCATAACAACAGTAACATTCGGTTGGCAACAGGACTGAGTCAATTGTGAAAATTGAACTGAAAGAACTAAATATACAAACATAAACATGAAATCACAAGAGACTACTAGCAGTTAACTGACATGTCAGCTCCAGACCCATTACCAACTGACAAAGTAAGTTATGTACCCCCAGTATACAGCTTCCACCAAGATCCCTTCCTGTAAGGAGTTTAGGATAATGATTTCATCTTTATGTTTATTTCTTATATGTACAAAAGTAAATGTAGTACAATGTAGGTGTACATAATAGTTATTTTATGTTTTATCATACTTTTCAACTCTTGTGGTGTCTTTGGTCTTCTGTCTTTTGGTGTTCTTGCTTTTGCCTTGTCTCTGGATTTTGATTTGTGAAATCTTGTGCTTTGTTCCTTCGGTATTCTACTGCCGTTGTTATGTCTCGTGTGTGATTTTTTTTTTATTAATTTCCAGGTTTTCTCTGGCATTTTTGATTAAAACAAATTTTGGTTATAAGATGTTCTAAATGTGAACAATGGTGTAGAAACAACAAAAGTTACAAGTTCAAAAAATATATAGACTAACAGAAATTAGCGGATTTAATGAAGTTACAATTAATTGTTTGATATAAACTTTTCAGGTTCTCTGTTGCAGCATTAATTCAAACAAATTTCAGGGTATAAGAAATCCCTCTTTTGATGGTCTAAATCGAAACTATGTCTAGAGAAAACAAACGTAGCGGGCTAAAACATAATATCTTTACGTTTTATTCAGGTAATATTGACTATATCAAAAAGATAATTTTAGTTTTGAAATTATTTCTTGGTAATATTGACAAAAGCACAAGTGACAGGTATGAAACATTATGCACTTACTTAAACGAACATCGTTACTTGTATCTTCGTGTACTGTTACACTGACTACATTCTTGAAATATTCCTACTTCCATGTCCTTTTTGTAATATGTTAATACCAGGATCAGAGACAAAGTAAACAATATTTCAGTAATATTGTTCTTAGTCTTTAGAGCATGTATGATATGGACACACTAAGAAACTTTTCAAATTACGACATTTTATTATTATTTTTTTTTTATTTTTTGGTTTATACTGACCGTCTATATGAAGTGCACAAATTTATGGTTTATTTTATTATTGAATACTTTTCCCTGTAATTAACTGGATGAATTGTTTGTAAGGGTTCGTATATTGGAATAGTTTTCTTTTGTTGGACAACAGACGTCAAACGTTGTAACAACACCTTGTCAGTTTATTTTAATTTTGTCGACAACCCAACGACCGCAACGACCGCAACGACCGCAAATAAGACTATCATGCATGTAGCGTTGCAAATCCATCCAAACCGGTGTTAGGTACTGTTTTGAATGGTATGTGACAAATGAGCAAATGTCACCATGGCGACTTTAAAATACAGTACATCAATGTTTTATTAATCAGGGTTTTAAAATATTCCGTCTCATAAGATCATTAATAAAAGTTCCTTAATTAATAAAGTCCCCTATTGAAGTTTCGGTTCTTACTGTCACTAAAGATTCTGTTCTCACTTCGTTCTCGGATAATGTGTTTGTTTATATTATCTACGATTTTCCATGCCAATTCCCTTTGCTATTGCAGACTACCGTATCGGGTCAGTGGTCTTGTGCAGAATAAAAATTGTTTAAGCGACGATTCCTTTGAAATGTCTGTAAAAAGTCTGCATCGATGTGTTTAACAGTTTGTTCAGTGATTACCCTCGGGGAACTCTGGTCTACTAGCATTTGCATCGGCCCGATGGTTTCAAAATATAACAAATATCTAAATTTAAAAAAACAGTTAATTTCGTTATGCAGTTAACGTATGCTAAGGCGTAACCTCTCGTCTCATCGCAGCAAACAAATCAAATGATATAGAAAGCCATCATTTAAAGTAGTTAAAAAGTACTTATTACCAAAAATATCGAAAAGGATGCCAAATCCACTAAAAATGATATCAACCAAGTGTTATAGATGGAAAGAAGCGTCAGTATTTTTGAATGGATTAGACTTTGATAAACACAGTAAATTTCTATAAAAGGCGAGGTAATTTTTATATGTCTCTCAATCCTGACTTTTGGGCTGGTGAATACTCTAGAGGTATCTGGTCCACCAGCAAATACAACAAATTCCCAAATTGCATAATATACGGCAATTTTCGTTATACAGTACACGTGTTTAAAAATAAAAATACTGAACAGGTGTTTCAAGGAAAGTCAGTATCCAAAAGTAGTCAAAACAATAGAAATAATCACAAAAAAATCGAATAGAATGCCAAATGTAAAACAGAGGTCCATACACGGAATAAATGATCAGTATTTTACTTGATTAAAATTTTGATATGGATAGAAAAGGATGGGTTGCATTAAGGTGCTAAATCGGCCCACTGATTTGACAAAAAAATAAATGTAGTGGAAACATAATTTCTTTGATACATTTCAACACTTGAGTATTTGCAGGTTTTGACCGTATGTGATTTTTTTTTAAAACATTGCTTCATTCTATTGGAATAAGCTCATTATAATACCCCTCTTCATAGCAAATAATATGGAGCCTATGGAAGTACAACCGACATGGGGTATATTCGAATGGAGTTTTAACCATGCCTTGCATTCGGAACCAATCTAAGAAATATATATGAGATTACTTTTTTAATAGAATTATGCATACAAAATGCCGAGCTGGTTCCGCCTGAAAGGCATATAAAAAAAATTAAAATTTTTAATGGTGAAAATTCAGTGTATTTATGCTATACTTTTATGTGATCTACCCCGTTTATCAAAGTTTTATTGATTCATATATGCAGATTATATCTTTATACATATCAACATTCTCAGTGAATGTGGTTTTGCAAGTATTTTAGACCTTGTAAGAGCTTTTATTTTCTCTAACCTTGCGATTTGGCAAATAGGCTGAACACGATCTCGTTCAGTAAGTAGATGCTATATTTTGTTAATTTTTTCTTGTTGAATTTTCCCGATATGAAATGTGTTTTTATGCATTTGAAATAATAAAGATTAGACATGTATTATAATTATATGCTTTTAAGAATCATCTTTGCACATGAAAAAGAAAAAAAAATCCAACGAAATTTGGTGACCTTTTTCCAGATTTCTGTTTTTTTTTAAACCTCTATGTTATATCTTCGATTTTGTTACTACCCTTAAGCAGAATTGGTCTAAAACAAAGGTTCCTTTCTCGATATGTCTAAGGAGCAGGTTCCCATCCCGATATATTACAGGAGTGGATTCCCTTCTCGATATGTTACAGGGGCCTATTACTGTTCTATACAAGTGACACTTGGACAGAGATGCTGTTAAATAAAGAAATATAAGAATCACCTGCCGGAGTCAGAATATAACAGATACATGTACCTTTAGTTTTAAAGGCCTTTGTTTACTGCTCAGTTGTTCTTGTTAAGCTTCATAGTAGGTAGGGAATGCCGTAACAATGAAAATATAATTATCTTCCATACCCGATAATATGTTTGAATTGATTGCAGCAAGATGCAAAACTTGTCCTGCGATAAGTATGTAGTTCTGTTAGAAAAGGGGTTCCATAATTGTTCAAAATTCATTCTTTTCTTGGAATAAAACTAAAATGAGTGGCTTCTTCTGTGAAGACAGAAAAAAATAAGAAAACTTATCAGATAAATGCCTTTCGTGCATCTGGTATGTGTGCAGGAGGAACAAAACACTAAGGGCTTACTAACAAGCTATAATAAAAACTGGGAATGAACGTGATTAAGGTCGTGTCTGCATAATTTGCATAATTTATAATAAAACTTCCTAATATTTAGTACACATATTCTTTATTATCCCAAATAAAACGCTTTATATTCATTTTCCAATAATCAATGCCTCAGTGTTTGTATTCTTGGCCAAAATAAAAAATAAGTACTAAAACATATAAAGAGTCTAAGTTGACAAAACCGTAATATTTAGGCCAACTGACCTGATATGTTGTTTCAACTTAATATTAATATATATGAAAATATGTATCAGAACATATGAAAATTTGCCGAACAAGCACAAATTCATACTAATATCGAGAAAATATCAGAAATTTTGATGGTAAAGTACTCCATTTATCTCAAATTTTGGTGTTCAATTTTCTCATAAAGGGTAAATTATTTCAAACTGTATTATTTCCCTTTAAAAAAATGATTGAAAAACAAAGGATATCATCGATAGAATAAAACCATATACACATTATTATATCATCAAATGACTAAATACCGAAGTTACTGTGAATTTAAATTTTGCATATGCGCATTTCGACAACTTATGTCTCTTCAGTGCAGATAAAATCGAAACGTTTGGAAAACAATAAACTCAAAGATGTTTAAAAACTGATAGAGAACAAATAACCAATATAATCTAAATGTAAAGCCGAAATCGGCTAAGGACAGAGCCCTGCATGAGATAGATAGTCCTTAGTTTTCAATAAAATTTACAAAACTTAAGATATTGTAAGGTTTCAAATAGAATCGGCTTTCGGGTCAGCACCGAAGTACTGATTACTGGGCTGGTGAATACCCTCGGGGACTAACAGTCCACCAGCAGTGGCATCGACCCAGTGGTAACAAATGACTAATTACTGAAGTTACTGTGAATTTGAATTCAGCATATGCAAAGATGTTCATTGCTGTTTTGGCAGTGTGCCAATCTTTATTCTTTTCATACTCTATTTATTCTTTTAACAAGAGTCCTAATAATATCACGCGATCCCATGACTTGCACATGCACGATTTAAAATTCTAATGTGCAATTTTAATCAGCACATTTTGTAGGTTACATTGGAATATATTTTATCAAAATTCCAGGTGGGCCTGAAAACGGCTTTAATGCAACCCATCCTTTCTATAAAACGCGATTTTTTTCTTGTTAGCAAGTTTGACTATTGGCTTGGTAAATACCAGCGGAGACCATTGGCATGAACCCAATGGTTTCAAATGCAAAAAAATATCCATACTAAATCCAGAGTGGTTGAGGTTTTTAAAATGTATTATGTTGATTAATTCCTTAAAAAATAAAGACAGACTCTGCTCATTGAATTTTGATAATGTTTGTACATATGTGAATTCTTTTTTTCTTTTTTCAAGCTGATACTACATTATCTTCTTTGTCAATACATTATAACGGTCAAACATCTGATTCATGGGTATTAAACAAAACGTGACAAATAATTGATTTTATAGAAAGTATAACTAACTCTGTTATAGATTGTCTTTAACACCTGGGCTTGATGATTTAAAACGCTATTTTTTGAATTCTCCAAACGTTCTGATATTAACTGAACCGAGGACCCATTAGTTGTCACAAAAGGCCCTTGAAGCATTTTCAAAGTGTGCGCCATCATTTATTTAAGAAAGAGAAAGATGCCATGCTTTAATTATGCTTGTGAATCTAGCAGATGCTTATGCGTTCGAAAGATTAATCCGTTGATCATATCCCAATATTAGGGAGGTCAGCCAAAAAATGAAGTTATAAATAAATCATTTGAATTACTTTTAAATGAAAGCCCTTTGAAAAAGATAAATTTTGGTGCAAAAATTTTGAAAATCGGTTGAGGTGTTCAAAAGTTATGGCTGTTTGAAGTTTGGAAATTTCGTCAATTTCCTGGCCGAGGCCAGATGGGCCATTTTTGGGCCATTTTTGGGGTCAAAAATAAACTGAAGTTTAAGAGGTACAACTGATTAACCTATATTGCCTTAATAAAGTCCCATTCAGCTTTAAATTGAGCCCTTAAAACACAATATTGGTTTATTCTGTGAAAAATAGCAGCTACCTGAAATTTCAGAAAATCACATATCGACTTAGTTTTTTTCAGCTCTGTGTCAACCGAAAAATTGTACCGGAGGCCATTTTCACACCTGTATATTTTCAGAATTTTTATAATGAGAAGGCTGCAAATGGGAAATCTGTAATAAAAAACATTATAGATTAAGATAAATATGAGGAATTATATGTGTTTTAATTTTTTAAAATGTTATTTGAATTTAAAATAGGGGGCGCAGGCCTCGGATTTCTAAAACAGCTTTTTTTGGCAAAAATTGAGATTTTTGACCAGGAAAAATCAGAAAAAAATTCTAAAAATATTTCTTTGTGATTTTTGTATAAAGAATGGTTGGTTTTATTAGAAAATTTAGTATTTAATTAATTCTATAAAATATTTTAGTTAAAAATCCACATTTATTGCATTAAAATTTAGTTTTTTTTACCTTAATTTTACCCTTCGACATATTTAAAAACCCATTTTTTTAAAGAAATAATGATGGCTTTATACAAAACATTAAATTTTATATGTTTTATTAATTATATTACACATTTAAATTCAAATGATCAAATGCTTAACAATTATTTAATAATTTAATTTTCCAATAAAGTATAATTTTCAGACTATTTTCGAAATTCCTGAATTTTCCTGAAATTTTCATTTTTTCGAAAAAATTTGGGTCAAAATCCATAATGACATATACATATTTGGTATCATATTGAAGCTAATGAGATCAGCTGTCTGTTTATAACTGTTTAAAACAAATTAGTGTAAGCTGGAAAGAGCCACATGCAAATATATATGCCCTCTACCATACCTAAAAGTGCAAAATGCCAAATTTATTTATGTTTCGGGACACTTTTGTAACCCAGAGCCATGAAATACGCAAACTGAATGTACCATGAACTTATTTATTGCTATTTATCACAATTCAGTTTCATTATTGAATGTATTCAAATCAATAAATGATTGAATTGATTGAAGAAAAAAACATTGCGTTGGTCTCTTAAATGTGAAATGTGAAAATAACCTTAAAGTACATTTACCTGACAGACTGTGCCAAAAACTTTTTTCATTCACTAGCCCTAAGGGGCTAGTAAGGTCCCATGTTGTACTAGCCCGAACTCAATTTTACTAGCCCTTATAGAAGTTTCTTTGTTAATAAGGTACAATTCTAACTAGCCCTCCGGGCTAGTGACTTCAAATTTTTACTAGCCCGAGACTGATGTTACCAGTCTTGGGCATAGGGCTAGTGGCTAAAGGCACAGACTGCCTGATTATGTTCCCTCAAAGAAAATTGTATTGAAGTTCTTTTGTTCCCTCCTTTCAATAATGATAAATAATAAATGCACGCTTTCAAAGCTTTCATTGATAGTTTACATTCAGCTGGATACATTTACCCAATAATCAAAGCTTAAAAAAGTGGAGTCGTTTCTTTTCAATAGTCTTATTTTGTACACATATGTACCGGTACACAGATACACAAAATTGAACATAGAAATGCCGGAAAAAATACACAAACCATGACAGTAGTAAATAAAAAAAAAACTGATATGTTTTCAAAAATATTTTTATTCATTAGTATCTAAAAAAAGCTGCAGGTTTCTAGGTATGCCAGAAGACTGAAAGACAGAAAATAAAAATATATTACAATATTATTACTGTAGAGTACATTAATAATTATTTGATTACATTTTTTAATAAAAAAAAACAAATAAATTTTTACTTTAATCAATTGTTTGATTTCTGTTTATTTTCTATTAATATCTAATCAATTTAATTGAGAAATTGTAGCTTATTGAGATAATGTGCTTGGCAGTTACTGATATTGTGAAAATACATTTTTAAAAATGATACTTGAATTATATTTTAAAAATGATATTTGAACATTGAAATTGCATTTTATGAACATTGTTGATTATGCCCCACCCCCCTAAATGGCCTCCTCCTCCCCTACAGCCATCCTATCCTCGCCCTAAGTGACCAGCCAGCCATCTTTATAAACAGTTATAAAAAAAGAATTAATATTTGGCTTCAAACTTTTGTCAGTCTTTAACATTTTTTTAAGTTAATGTAGCCGAACAAGGCTATTACATCATACATGAATTTTATGTTGCAGTTAAATAACTTGATAATACCACACTTTCTGCAAAAAATTCATCAAGGCTAACAGCTCAAACTATTCAATATTTGGTTAATCATCTGATCATGTTGATTATATACAAATATCAAACAAAATAGGCCAAGTATTTATGCCCCAAGTGGGACTTTTTGCCTGGCATTGACCCTATAATGATGCAACTGATTCTTGTTAAAAAGTACAAAACAGCTGTAAATGTTTGGACTGAGAAGGAAACTAGCTTTTTGAAATGAAAAGAGATTTTCAAATGTTAAGGGAAAAGAAATTTTACATTTTGTGACAAAAAGATAAATAAAAAAATATATTGATCTATGTTTCATTTACAATTTTACAGAAAATGACGCTCATCTTCAAAAACTTTTCATGTTTTACATTATTTGTTTTAAACCAGGAATTTTTTTTTTTAGTTTCTTTTTGTAGACATAGTCTTACTTTAAAATTTAGTAAAGAATTGCCCTTATTTATAATATGCTAATCCAGTAAAATATTTTGCATGACCTAAAAAGTTGTTAGTTTTTGGTTCTTAATGAAGTAAAGATATTTCTTGCTAATATATGCATGCGCATAATCACTCCACTAACATAGTTTATGACGGGTGAAGGTAATTATTGTATACATATTACATTAATTATATAAAATGACGGAAAACTGTTAGATATTTAACTGCGAAATTGATTTTTATCTTAGAATTAAAATTTGAAAATTAAAGAATATAAATCTTATAAATTAAAATTTGAAAATTCAAGAATATAAATCTTAGAATTGAAATTTGAAAATTAAAGAATATAAATCTTAGAATTAAAATTTGAAAATTCAAGAATATAAATCTTAGAATTAAAATTTGAAAATTCAAGAATATAAATCTTAGAATTAAAATTTGAAAATTCAAGAATATAAAATAAATTTATCATCAAAGCTCTTTTTTACAGATGGCTGGCTAGTCACTTTGAATTTGCAAAAACAAACAAACAAACAAACAAATAGGAAAAATACACACACTCAAAACAAATAAGTAACAAAAACCTTCATTTAACACCAGATCAACCCTGCAAATAAAATGGAATTTTTTACTATTCTTGCATTCACCTTCAAAAAAGAACATTTCACTGCTCTTGCATTCACCTACAAAAAATGGAAAATTTTACTGCTCTTGCATTCACCTACAGAAAAAAGATGTCCATTAGTAGGTACATGATACACATGTACAAACTTTACTGCCAAATTTAAATAGACTCGAGTATATCATGACAAGCATTGCTAACCCCTGTAAGCCACTTACCAGGATACCTTTCAGAGTCTATTTGTCCCCTTTTCAAATTATAAATTACTTTCCCAAAAAAATCTTATCTAAAATGACAAGACATATGTTTTAATTTATTGTTTCCACACAGCCTAGGCGAACAAAAAGACGATAACACACAGGGCTCCAGAGGAAACACCAGGCCAAAAAAACCACCCATATACCCCTCAATATAACAAAGAGAATACTAAGTAAATATACTAAACTTCCTGTACCTGCTGAGTGATCTCACTACATACCTTTGTTTATGTTCTAAGGATGATCCTTACATCTCCATTCATGTAGTCCTCCAGCAATGGCTCGTCAAAAATATTACCTGGTTCATCTTCATCCTCATCCTCCTCATCATCTTCATCATCATTTTCATAATCATAGACGATGGTATATAACTTAGTGTCATCGTCATACACTGTTACTATGCCAGAGTACCAAATTTCCTCACCGTCTTCTTCACGCTGAAAACGATGGTCAATTCTTTGTCCTACAATAAACTTAGGATCTATTGGTAAAATGCATAATTCATGATTAGCATAATCATCTAGCAATGGATAACTGTATGATTTGTCATCATCACCGTCATATACTATCGAATATATATACTTACTGTTCCTCACCTTCAGACCTACAACTACTCCATAGTACCATTTTTTCTTGCCTTTTTTGTCTTTAAACAAATGTTGGACCCTTTTTCCTAGCAGCTCCTCAGGATCTGATATTTCAGGCAAATCAGAGCTGGAGGTGGACTTGCTTGTTCGTTGACGTTTTGGGGTGTTGGATCTCTTGCTTTGTTCTTCACCCACCAACTGCAAGAACTTGGCTTTCTCTGCCTGCAATGAATTACTAGAGAGTAATTGAGTATCTGCATGGACTACATGATTAGTACTCACTGAACCTGTACTTTTATCTTTGAGCACAGACTTCAGATTTGCAGTAAGTTTTTCTGCATTTAGGTACTTTCCAAGTTCCATGATGTTGAGAACTTTGCCAACATTTGGTGTACCTAATACATACCTCCTAAACATTATCTGTGCCCGAAGAGCGTTTACCTTTTCTTGAATTGACAGTGACTTAAGATTTCTGTCAATCTCCTGATTACTTGTCCATAACCCACCATATTTCTGTATCTTTTGAGTAAGTTCCTCTTTCCGCTTTACATCACGTTGTTCTTTAGCAATTTCACGCTCCTTTTTGCTCACAAGAGCTTCTTGGCGCTGCTGTCGAATAGAGACCATTCTCTCCACATACAGCTGACGTTGCTCTTTTGCATTTTTGCGTGCACTTTTCAAAACTTGCTCTCTTGTGGGTTCATCTAGATTACCCAGCCAATCTGATGTGTGATTCTGGGTCCACATTGTAATACCTTCTATTGCATTTGTTGTGGCCCTTGGCATTATTCTGATTAAATTGTCTAATTCTGCAAATATCCTCTCAGGTCCAATGTTGGTTGTTGGAACTGTAACTGAATCAGAAAGAAGATCTGCAGACCAGTTAGTACCATACATACCTCCAGCTAAATGATCTTTCAACTGTCTTTCACATACCAACTGAAATGAGCAGAAAAGCAACTCCAAAATCTGACATGTGAGAGCATCTAATTCTGGGCAAGGTGTTACCAGCCTGTTGTAGACCTCATCTTGGTGAACTTCTTCCATAGTAAAAAGAAAGTCATTACCTGTCATCATCCTTGATGCATCCCTGCCCCATTTCTTGAACGTCTCGTACAATTGTTGGTATACTGGAGACAGCTGACTGACATGTCCAACCTTTTCCAGAAATCTCCACATTGGTACAGTCACCATCTTAGAAACAATACCAAGTGCACGGATACCAGCCTTGAATCCTGAAACACTCAAATCAGCATGAATAGCTGCAAAGAGTTTGTTATCTCCTTTATGCTCTTCAGCAAAGGACTGAAGATCATCAAACAAATAAAAACATCCTGCAGCGTTATGAAATAATATATTAAACCGATTACCTTTAAATGGGGCCAGAGGAACATCCTTTACACCACCTTCATGCTGTAGATAATCCCTGAATTCTACTGGCTTGCCAGATTTTTCACAGCCTCGGTCTTGGATAGCTTTACATACAGTTCTCACTAGCCTAGTCGTTCCAGACTCTCCTGCCTTGCTGTACCCTCCAGGCAGCTTCAGGGAACCAACCTTTTCACCAGCATGTACCAAGTTCTCCCAAACTGATAGCGTCTTGTTTGCCTGTTCTGAAAGACCAACAAGAAAATGTAACCCACAAAAAAAGAAATTAACTTTACCATACCTTTCCTTGTCAGCAGCTGATAGGTTGTCCCAGTTGTCAACAAAATGAGGAAGGGCTTTCTCTCTCCTTTCTGTGAACAAAGTGACAAATTTCTTATTGACACTTGCTTGGTCACTCACAGTATTTTTTATCTTTGCTGCAACCTGTCTGATCTCATTGTTGTTGTCACTGCACATCTCGCCAATTATACCCTCAAGTAAACTCTGGTATGCATCCGCATTTCCACATGCCATGTCGCGCAGACCCATCACTATAGACTTACCCGTCAGAGAAACTGTAATTGAACCATAATGATGACCAAACTTGGTTGTTCCATCAGGGCCTACTGTCAACTTATCTGCAGAAGAGCTGATTTCATTTTTTAAATGTGAAATAGCTACACTTCTGGCCTCTAGTAGCATATATTTGGCAAATGTGGTACCTGGTAGTCGCTGTGCAGTAACACCAGCCATTTTCTCCAAGACAGTTCTGATTATCTTTTGCACATTCTTGGCTCCTACCCTCATGCACATCAATTCCATGTACACTTCTCGCACAGTGTCAATATATCTGCCATCTGCAAAAGTTGAGATGTCTTTTTGACCAAGAAACTCATCAATTTGTGTTTTGCAGTCTGCATATTGATTCTGCCAGTAGTGTACCTCTTCTGTCAACTCAGCAACCTTCCTACAATACAACTCAGACATATCATCATTAGTAGGTACAGATACATGAAGTTTATGATATCTTACCTGTTCTTTCAAACATTTCTTTTCTCTTTCAAGTTCTTGTAACTTTTCTATAATCTGAGCATTAATTTTCTTAGCTTCAGTCAGACTATTTTCCAAGCTAAGCACACTTTTCACATCAGATTTTATTTTCGATGCCTGCTCTTTAAAATGATCTCTTGATCTTCTGGCAACTTTCAGCAGGGACGTTTTCTCATCTATTTTAATTTGTTTTTCCGCCAGCTCATTTCTATGTTTTCTCAGCAGGTCCTGTTTTTCCCGCTTTAATTTATTTACTTTTTCTGCCATATTGTCATTTTGACTTTTCAGGGCATGGTTTTTCTTCTGCAAAAGAGAATAAGACATTGTCAACTTGTCGACCACCCCCCTTAAATCTTCTGGTATACTTACAACACTTACCCCAAGGTTGAGAGATTTCAGCCTGTCTACAAGCTCATCACTTCCAGTGTCTATACTGGTCACCTCTGTAGTGGCAGGACCTGTACCTTGTGATGCTTCTTCTGTCGACAGACTTCCATCTATTTCAAAACAGGACTGGCAGACTTTGTTAATTTCTTCCTGCTTTTTATTCCTTTTAAGTTTTTTTCAGCAAAACACTGTCTCTGTAAACTTTCACCGACAAGGCACTCTGCTTTGCGTCGGGCAGGTTATGTAGCTGGAAAAGAGACTTTAAAATAGTATAAAACATCTTTTGCTGATCATTAGATGAGTGGTATTTACCAAGGTAGTTGAAAATTTCAACAGCTAAACCTCGAGTTAGCATTGACCTTGGCAAACCACGCAAACCCTTGGATGTTATTAGGTCAATCTCAGAAATACCTACAGCTCTACATTCTGGAAGATATTGTAATGCAGCTGCTGACCTCTCGTCTGGATATAAAAGATTACATACCTGTATATCTTTTGAAACATCTGATTTTAAAACAGCATTTGTCAAATGCTGCAATACAGGGAGATATGCCTCTTGGTCCAAAATACCTACCCGCCGCTTGATTTCTGGTAATGAATCATCAAGCGCCTCACCTTTTTCTTGGTGTACTGTTGATAAAATCCTCTTTATGTCAGCTGTGAGAAAAAAAATATATATATATTGAATTTAAAATGTAAATATTGTTCAACTTTCAGTTCAGACTAATTTCAGAGAAGTTAATGCCAACATTTTTTTATTTTCTGTTTTACGGGAGAGCCTACCCTATTTTGTCAGAAAGTGAAATAAAAATAAAAGTGATCAGGATAACTTTAATTTTTATTTTATATCCCTACCCCATTTTCTTTGCATCTCAAAAAATAAAAAATCCCTTTCCAAATGGATGTAAATTATTGAAAAATGTCATTCTTCAAAAGAATAGCATGAAAAAAAGTACTTCAAACATGTTATATTTGGCTTGACAAAAAAGATATTTTCATTTTTATTTTCACACAAAAGTCATGCACTCATTTGAGAAAATAAAATAATGCGTTGCACGGAAACTTTTATTTGCCCTCTCCAATATTTTCAATATTTTATTTTTATTTTTATTTTTTTATTTCGTCCCCCCCGTCAAACTTGGTCCGAGTTTTGTGGTACACAAGTTACATACCAAGTTTGAAGGCAATATATTATTTCAATTACAAGTTATAAGTCGGAAACACGAAAATTCGCAAAATTTTGAAGTTTCAAGGGGCATAACTACAGAACCCCTTTGGAACTCTGAACCCAAATTCGAACTTTCCTGTGTTTTGTGGTTAACAAGTTACATACGAAGTTTGAAGACAAAATATTATTTCATTCACAAGTTATCAGTCAGAAACCCCAAAATTTAGTTAAAAGGGGCATAACTCCAGAACCCCTTGGACCTCTGAACCCCAAATCGAACTTGGCCTGAGATTTGTGGTAAACAAGTCACATACCAAGTTTGAAGATCTTATGTTATTTCGTTCACAAGTTACCAGTCGGAAAACTTCGGGGGACGGATGGACGGACACACGACTGAGGGTATTACATAATACCTAGCTTCTTTGTGTGGCAGGGTATAAAAAATTAACATGCTTAATTATTAGGTTGAGAAATTAGGGTTGTCAAGTACTACCTTACTGTCGTCTACTAGAGATATTTCACATTCTGACGAAACTCGACGTAACCCGACGAAAGAAACCATTCACGACGAATCACAACCTGAATGACACGAAGGGGACCATTAACTGAAGATATCATGTTATTCATTACCAATATTATGTTTAGATTATTTCTAAGACGACGACTAAATGAATGTGTTTGAATCATCCTCTTCACCTTATACACATGTAATATTAGACATTATTCATATAGAAATAAAATCTTGTAAAGTCTTTAACCCGTCGAGTGCACCCTTGTACTGGTAGCTTGCCAAGCCGGTGAAATCACCAAACATTGTCAATTAAAATACTTTCAACTATTGATATACTATAAAGATCAACATAGCAAAATCCTGCACAAAAATATATTAAAGAATGGAGATTGAAATGAAAAAATCGTACTGGAAACGCCAAAACTGAAAAAAATTGCTTTCTATGTCGACTTAAAACTAGAGCGGATAAAACTTGCTTCAATCACGGACCATATGAATACTTTAACGCCGCATGGTATAGCTTTTTAAAAGCGATGCTTTTATAATAATAATTTATTTCTCTATGCACTATAAAGTATCATCAATAAATAACTGCCTTGCACGATAATATTACAAACCAGTTATCTATTCATTGCAATCTGATTGACTTGCCGATAACGAGTAATCAATGCATAGGGCAAGAATAAAACATTTCTAGAAACTAAAGTGTATGAAGCGGAGATTAGCATATCAACATATCTTTTAAGCGGATCTCGGATGACGTTTTTTATTTTAATTTTTTTCAATTTTTTCTGTGATTTTTTTTTTT
>MJUU01033507.1:84394-99348 GCA_002080025.1 Modiolus philippinarum | reverse complement strand
TACCAATAGGGTAGGGTGTTTAGGTATGTTCTCAATTAGCACCCGTGTTTTTGTTTTGATCCTATTTAAATTAGTAATTTTCGCAAAGGACCTTCTATACATTTAGTATAATTTACTTTAATTGCTTAGAGAGAAGAGGATGAACGGGATGGTTTTCTCATACTGGGCTCCAATGTTAAACTATGTTAAGCACTTGAGGCAATGTTTTTTGTTGGATTGAAATGAAATGTGCAGTTTTGTAAAGTACCTTCAGTCATCATTCCTGTAAAGTTAGGTTGAATTTGCCTCAGTGGTTTCAGAAGAGTAGATGAAAAATGTGATTTTTCCATGGAATCCAATAATAAACTATGTTCTGTGCTAGCAGCCATGTTTTCTAACGGATTGTAACGAAATGAGCAATCTATGTTTAGGACCTTCTATTCATCCTTCCTGTAAAGTTTGGTTGAATTTGCTTCTGCAGTTTCAAAGGAAAAGATGAAAATGTGATTTTTCCCATAAGGTCCAATGTTAGTTATGTTTTTATTGGATCAGAACGAAATGAGCAATCGTTGTAAAGTACCTTCCATTCATCATTATTGTAAACTTATTTTATTAATCAAAAGTACACATATTCAAAACTTACACAAAGTTAGAAAATTGTACATTATCAAAGATTTATACAATTAATCAATGGGATTCGAAAAACAAACTGTTAATTCTTTACAAATTCGTTTCCCATAAGTATATAATTTACCGAATAACAATCAACAATGCTAGAAGACTACTTAGTGTAATTAAATTATTAAGAGGAAAAAAAGAAATTTAAATATGAAATACACAAGTGAAAGTATTAATAAAACGATGAAATGCAGTGTGTACAAAAGAGGTGAAAAATTTATGAACTGTTGTTATTTATGAATCTCTTACTACAATGGATATATTTTTGCACATTTAAGAACATGTCTGTATTTTGTATAATATTTAATTCTTCTGATCCGAACAAAAGAAGATTTGTGGATAAAGGTAATGGAAGTACATTAATAGAATTACTATAACGTTGTCTGATTCTATCATATCGAGGACAGTGAAAGAAAAAGTAGGTAGTAGTCTCTCTGGCTCCACACACACAATTAGGTGAATCAATTATATTTTTCTGATACAAATAAAAGTTTAAGGAACTACATTCCATTCGTAATCGTGCGTGATGTATTTGACCATTACGATTACCAATATATCATGGAAGCTGTGTCATTAAAATTTTGTTTAAATTTGTTAATTGATGTGGATTTTTTCAAGTTATCTGGAAGGTTGTTCCATGAACATACGGTTTGTGGTAAAAAATAGTTTGAATATAAAGAAGTGCGCGTTCTTATAGCAGGAATAACAGACGAATGTCTTGTGTTATAACGATGGATGTCATGAAGGTTTCTAGGTACAAGCTCGTTTAGATAGGGAAGGGTCTGACCAGTAGTCATTTTATAAAAATATGTAACCCTGTGTTGTTCCCGCCTTTGTTTTAATGGTTCCCATCCCGTCTCTGCATATAGCCGTGCAATAGAAACTAACCTGGTACCACCAGTAACGATTCTGGCGGCCTCCAACTGTATGTTTTCTAATTTTTTTATAAGAAATGCCGAAGTGGGATCCCACACTACATCGCTATATTCAAAAAGAGGTCTTATAAAGGTTAAATAGATTTTTTTATAGCGTTTTACGATCCAATATGAATTTGAATTTTCGTAAAATGTTTATTCTCGAGTACGCCTTTTCCGGTATCATATCGATGTGTTTATTCCAGTTACCGTCATCAGAAAATATAAGTCCAAGATGTTTATGTTCGGATACTGAACTTATAACGTTGTTATCCATGACTAGGGGTGGGTGAAACGGCTTGTTAACTTTCCTCGAAATTATCATACTTTCTGTTTTTTTAGGGTTGAATATAACAAGCCATTTCACAGACCAATCATGTATCTTTGCTAAGTCACTGTTTATCATTTCTGCTGATCGTTCTACATTACCTACTATTAAATAAAGACTGGTATCATCAGCAAACAATTTTATTATCGACTGAATATCTGTAACTACATCATTTATATAAATTATAAAGAGTAGAGGGTCCAAAATAAATCCTTGAGGTACACCAGCATTAATATTTTTCCATTGAGATGAACACCCATTTATTACAACTCTTTGGGTCCTATTACTTAAATAATTTTTAATCCATAGTAATAATGCCCCACGTATACCTATCGATTTTAATTTACATATAAGTCCCTTATGCCATACTCTGTCGAAGGCTTTACTTATGTCACAAAACACCACTCTAACTTCTTTTCCATATTCAAGGGCAATGCCGAATTCGTTTGTAATTAATAGCAGAGTCACCCTGTGTAAATCCTGATTGATTACGTGTTATTATATTATTTTCCAATATGTAATTATAGATATATTTAAAAAAAACACAGCGTTCCATGACTTTACCCAAAACACTAATTAAAGATATTGGGCGGTAATTTTTTACATTACTAGGATCATCTTTTTTGAACACCGGGGCCACGTTTGCATTTTTCCATATTGACGGAAATACAGATTCGTTTAGAGATATATTAAACATCTTACAAAAGGGATACTTCAAAATTGATGCCGCTTCCTTTAAAAAACGAGGGTTGATTAAATCTGGACCAGTTGCCTTGGACGTATCTAATGTCTTTAAGATGTCTTCTACATCAGTCTCGGACATGAGTATTTGATGGATATTGTCTGTCGGTATGTCAGGTATGTCTGGAGGAGATACATTTTCATCATTTAAGTCCGTCTGTTGAAATAAAAAATGAACTCAGAAGTTCGGCCTTCTCTTTGTCATCAAAAATAATATCTCCACAATGTTCTAAAGGCCGGATAGACCTATTGACAGTATTGCCAACTAAACTTTTGTCCAAACTCCATCATTTTTACTTCCTGATTTTTCTACTTTAATTTTTTCAGAAATTTCAGAAAAATGCTTATTTTTGGCAATTAAAACAGCTTTGTTGCACTTATTTCTAATTTTTCTAAAACTTTGCCAGAGTTGAGGTAAATTTGATTTTTTTGCCTTCTTATGAAATCTGTTTTTTCGTCTAATGTCACGTAAGATACCGTTAGTCAACCAAGGAGGACGGTCTCTCCTTACAGTAATTAATCTGTTGGGGATATATATGTCAGCAGTATCAGCAATGATGTTAGTTATTTCGTTTGCAATGAGATCAATATCATAAGTAACAAATATTGAGTCCCAGTCTACTGTTGATAAGTGATGTCTGAATGAATCAAAATCACCCCTGTTATATATATAGACTTTTTCTTTAAATGGCTTTTGTATGAAGTGTGGATGACTGAGTACACCAATGGTTGGTAAGTGATAACGAGTCTGGTCTAGCAATGGTACACAGACATCTGTGAAAAGTATACTATGCGGGTTGCTAACTATAACTAAATCGAGAAGGGAAGAATTATTTTCAGTTACGTACGTCGGTTCAGTGATTAATTGGTGGAGACTGAACTGGGTTAAGATATTGTAAAGTTTAGCAGTATTATTACCAAACTGGTTTATATTAAAATCACCTGTTATAATTATGTCATAATTACAATTCATAGCTAGATCTAGGGATTGCTCAAAGTCATCCCAAAAAACTTGATCACTGTTTGTGGGAACGTAAAAGGTACCATATAAATATTTTTTTTTATTTTTTAACTTTATTTCTAACCATACGCATTCCATCATTCCTATTTATAAATCCTGTCTAGGGGGTACATACAATGTCATCCTTTACAAAAACAATAATACCTCCACCCATTCTATCTATCCTATCTCTACGATAAGGTGGCTTATAGCCTGGTATTGATAGCTCGTTGTTGTGGGTAATGGGCTTTAGCCAACTTTCAGTAAACGACAAGATCTCATGAGTAGAGAATTCAGCAGCTATAATATCAAGTTTTGGTACTATGCTTTGGACGTTCAAATGCAAAAATGAAAATGAATTAGCTATGAGAGAACTCATATCCATTCATCATTCCTGTAAAGTTTGGTTGAATTTCCTTCAATGGTTTCAGAGGAGTAGATGAAAATGTTATTTTCCCATAGGGTCCTATGTTAAACCATGTTCCGTGCTGGCAGCCACGTTTTTCGTCGGATCGGAAGGAATTGAGCCATCTTTGTTAGGACCTTAAGTACATCACTCCTGTAAAGTTTGGTTCAGTTGGCTTCAGTAGTTTCAGGGCAGAAGATGAAAATATGATTTTTCCCATAGGGTTCAATGTTAAACTTAAGTTCCGCGCTGGCGACCATGTTGTTTATCGGATTAGAAGGAAATGAGCAATATTTGTAAAGGACCTTCCATACATCATTCCTGTAAAGTTTGGTTGAATTTGCTTCAGTGGTTTCAGAGGAGTAGATGAAAATAAGATTTTCCCATAGGGTCCTATGTTAAACCATGTTCCGTGCTTCTGGCCATATTTTTCGTCGGATCGGAACCAAATCAGCCATCTTTGTTAAGAACCTTAAGTACTTCATTCCTGTAAAGTTTGGTTCAGTTTGCTTAAGCCTTTTCAGAGCAGAAGATGAAAATGTGATTTTTTCCATAGGGTCCAATGTTAAACCTAAGTTCCCTGCTGGCAGCCATGTTTTTTATCGGATCGGAACGAAATGAGCAATCTTTGTAAAGGACCTTCCATACATCATTCCTGTAACGTTTGGTTGAATTTGCTTCAGTGGTTTCAGAGGAGTAGATGAAAATGTGATTTTCGCATAAGGTCCTATGTTAAACCACGTTCCGTGCTGGCTGTCATGTTTTTCATCGGATCGGAACGAAATGAGCAATCTTTGTTTAGGACGTTTAGCATCATTCCTGTAAAGTTTGGTTCAATTTGCTTCAGCCTTTTCAGAGCAGAAGATGAAAATGTGATTTTTCCCATAGGGTCCAATGTTAAACCTAAGTTCCACGCTGGCGGCCATGTTTTTTATCGGATCGGAACGAAATGAGCAATCTTTGTAAAGGACCTTCCATACATCATTCCTGTAAAGTTTGGTTGAATTTGCTTCAGTGGTTTCAGAGGAGAAGATGAATATGTGAAAAGTTAACGGACGGACGGACGACAGACGGACGACGGACGCCAAGTGATGGCAATAGCTCACACTGACCCTTTCGGCCAGGTGAGCTAATAACTTTCGCTCTAAAATATACCCATTTCTCACTCTACTGAACATGCATGCAGATATATCTGATGAATCACCTGATGATGTTTACCTTAGCTTATTGCAAAGCTATGTAGCAAACATCTCCAAGAGACTGTAAAATATATTATGTGATTTAAATCTTGGAATAAAATAATCGGACCCTCTTCTCTTAAACAAATATATTGGTTTAATATGATCATTTTGTATGTCTCTAGAGTTTTGTAGAATAATTGAAATCATATTTGACTATAACAAAGGTCAACTAACTTCAAGATTGAGTTATAAAATGTAAAATTTATAATATTCCTGTCTAACATTTTTGTCTAAATCAATGTTGATTATACATATATACAAAAACTGTATGCTTTGCAGATAATTTCCTTGACAATTAAAATGATTTATCTCCCTATAGCAACAAATTATAGATACTTCAAGTCATTTTGATTATAATTTTGATTAAATACATGTGAAAGAAACATCGATCTATCCTTTTCACTGCAAAATAATTTCTTAAGCTTATGAAAAATTGCTTTTAAGATGCAATTACATGATACAGCTAATCTCAATCGTTTATTCTAATCTGATTGGCTAACATTTGTCACATGGCACCAATAAGGAACATGGATTAGTTTAGAACTTGATACATTTTGATACTGAATTCAAATCCAGTAAGGAGATAGATCATTTAATTATTGTTTTTAGCTCTTAAATGACAGCACTAGGGACCTTGGATTTTTTATGGAGATAGAACTGTACTTTAAAGTTAGTTTGCACCTCAGCTAAAATTTTTCAAAAAGGGAGATAGATCACTTAAATTCGCATGCGACGATTTATGTAAATTCTAAAACCTTAGAATTAACTCCCTCCATGGTAGTTTAGTCCTTAGCTATATTTGATATTACTGAATATTCGGACTTTGTTTCGTTTTATGCATTTTGAACATTCTTTGAAATTATTGATTTCCTTTCTTTTGGGTTCTAGTGCTGCTTATAAGGAATGAATTCATGAAATGGCCATACAGCTCATTAAAATTATTGCAGTTGGAGCTAACATATGTGTTATGGTCTCATGTTCATTTACTCCATATCCTTTCGGAAAATATTTAATACAGGAGATTGTCTTTTATTGCAGTGTGGAGTTGGTAAACAATTCCCTGTGGTAAAGATGTATGCTCTATATTTTTCTTAGATACGGTGTACTTGTACATGAGATAATATCTCATGTGTACACTTTGTTCAATACGGAAGTCCGTTAGTGCCAGGTGGTGTTTTATTTTTATCTCGTTATAACGACTTAGTATCTCGTTATAACGACTTAGTATCTCGTTATAACGACTTAGCTAACTCGTTATAACGACTTAGTATCTCGTTAAAATGACTTGGTATCTCGTTATAACGACTTAGCTTAGTAACCAATTGTTATTGAACAGATAATAAGACCACCGACGCAAATTTTCAAAAAGACCCATCTTCGGACCTTTGTGACAAAGTTAAGATCCAATTGGTCAAGTAGTTTCAGAGGAACAGATCTTTGAAATTGTTCCCAATGGGTCCAGTATTAAACTATGTTTCCCGCTGGCAGCCATCGTGAATTTAGTGTGGACCTGAAAAACACCATTTTTATAGGGGACCATATAAGGACTATTATGACCAAGTTTGGTTCCAATTTGCCAAGCAGTTTTAGAGAAAAAGATCTTTAAATTGTTTTTTATAAGGTTCAGTGTTACGCTATGATACCCGTTGCATGACAGCCATCTTGGTTGAGGTAAACTGTTTTTAAAGGGACCATCTTAGGACTATTGTGACAAAGTTTGGTTCCAAGTGGCTAATTAATTTCAGAGACAACGTAAGTGATGACAAAAGCTTATTTTGGCATGGGCTAGGTGAGCCAAGGTCATTAATAAGAGGTACAAAAGACAAATGTACAGAATAAAAGATAAAGAATAAAGACATTTCCAACAAATTTCGACTTTATGGCCTACAACAAGACCAGTGCAATTGGATGGGGCAATTCTCGCCCCGAAGTTGAAGGCCCTATGTTCGAAATGCTTCATTAATTTTCATCTTTTGTCGGATACATTCCAATTGTCAATGAAGCCGTTAAATATATGTTCTAAATAGGAAAAATGAAAGGATATGGAGTGAATCTACATGTGATAAAAACGCACACGATACTCCAGTTTATCAAGAACAGGGCTTTTATAGAATGTTTTGTCAATGTAGCTGTTCTCATTGGGTACTAGCGTGACGCGGGAATCGAGATTGTTCGAAAAAAAATGCACGAGCTAGGTTAGAATAAATAACTTTATTAATGCATGAGTTTATTCATGACACAGGAACTATAGAAAAAATTAACCCATGAACGGGAAAAGCAGCTTCTTTCAGAGTGCTTCTCAAAAATAAAGCTGGAATGAAAGACTTTACACCAAGAACCTTTGCCCCCTTTACACAGGAAGAAAAAATCAAGAAACGAAACTAAAATACAGAAATGAACCGAAACGAAACGGAACGAACTGTTTCGTTTCTTGAATTACAAAATATTCATAGGATACTTACTAAAAGAAGAAACGAAATCGTTCCGTTCCCTTACACGTTTTAGAATCACCCTTCAAGTGATATTTTACAAACTTTCTGTGAAACTGATGGTATACCCAAAATGATATATGTCAAAAACATGTCTATTGACACCCAGGAACGCATTGTTTTGCTATTTGTAGTAAAATGTCATTGTGTCATTTCATTTATTACCCAAAAGCATACTTTCTAGTCTGTCATTTTAAGGCATAGACTGATAGCCCTTTTCTCTGATTTTTTTTTCATCTTTTATTTCCTAAAGGTCATGTGTAAATTGATAAAACATATGCCAAGTCACCGTGGTTAAGAATAAAAAAGTCATATATACAGGATTTATTTTTCTTTGTTTTCCAAAAAATGCGACTTAGCCAATTGAACAAAACCACAAGTTTCTATTCTGGTAGTTAGTGAAAATTTTAGTAGAAGATCAAGGGCTAAAATCTTATATTTTTCATATATTTAAAAAATGTTGACGGACGGACAGACGGACAATGCCTTACAAATAACAGCAATTTTAAAGTTAATTAACCTTGTATTGGTAGGTTTACACTGCCGATCAAGGCAACTCGGCCGAACTCGATCTATGAACATTCATGAATATTCATCGGTCGGTACACTGATCTTGAATGCTCGTGTTCGGTCTACTAACCTAATCGGGGCAATCTTACTAACTCTGTTAAACTCGAGGTGTGTTCCCGAATCTTTTTGACATGTCAAAAAATATCGTGAAGAGGTCGTGTGCACTATAAGTCGTGAACAGGTCGGGAATCAATGGGGGTTTGATCGAGGTTGTCGTGAAGAGGTCGAAAAGTGATCGGTCTTGATCGGTCTTGATCGAGTTTCAAAATTAAAGCTTATCATTCCCATTTCTCTACCTGACTTTGACTTATTTACCTCTCAATTTATGCAGATAAAGTCAATTAGTACTCGATTCTTTCTTTTTTCCTGTATAAGGTTTTGTCGACCGTAACCCGATTTATTCCCGACCTGTATCAGACTTCTACTCGACTACTCAAGACCTTTACTCGATTTTACACGACAGCATGACATCTTTTTCACAATAGAACAACACGAGGCTTTCAAGAGCCCCAGTGACTCACTAGGACCTTTCTTCAAGTTTAAAGGAGCCATCCAACCACTACTCTGATCAAGTTTGGCTGATGATCATCTTTGTTTTGATGTGAATCTGCCTGAAAGTTTCTCAAGTGAGGACCAGACAAGAACTATTGCTTTCAATTTTGGCCAACTGGCAAAGTAGTTTCAGATTAGAAAATATATGAATGAATATCTAGGTACGGTCGAATAATGAATTATGCTCTCTGTTGTCGGCCATCTTTGATTGCATGCAGACGAGATAGATAAAATTTTAAAAGGGGCGGAATCCAAGGACTATTTTGACCAATTTTGGCTGCAATTGGTCAATCGAAAATCCTTCTGGTACAATATTAAACTTTGTCCCCCTTTGGAGGTCATCTTGTATAAGTCGACGATATGGCAGACACTATTTTGAAAAGAGACCATCCATTGGCAATCGTAACAAGTTTGGTCTTATTGGCTCTCAGAGGTAACGATGGAAGGAGTTTTCTCATGAGATCCAATTTATAACGATATTCCCAGTTGGCGGTTTTATTTGATTAGAAACAGACATGACGGTTTTTTTTGCATTGAATCAATCGATGTCTATCATGAAATGGCGGTTTCTGAGTAGAATACATTTGAATGCAAAGTTCATAGATTACGGACACAAAATTATGGAAAAGGCCCAAGCTTGCTACATCATAATTATAGAAAAGAATACCAGATTGTGCATGCTACTAGTAGAATTAAAGGATGACTTGCAGAGGGCTTTAATTAAACCAACCAGCTATGCTGACAAAATTTGAAATTGAATCCAAGATGTACCAAATGTACACACTCCAGAAAGAGATATTTAAACTAAATGCATTAATTCAAGTTTCTTCCGGGTAGATTGTTACTTTAATCACAGGATATGATTCAAGCTAAATTACATCAAAAACGCGAAACATTTGTAACATGTACTAGAGGAAAAAAACAAATCTTTAAGAATTGAACCGGGCAAATGATATGTACCCAATAGGCAGCCGCTCGCCACTTTCATTTTCAATTTATTTAAGCCGGGTTTTTCTAAAGAAAGCTGGTTTAAACCTATGCACGGAAACAACTGTAAGTCTTGTACCACCGATATCCTGTGATGATATGTCTTCTTATCTATGTATCAGATTAGTCCTACATGTAATGACAGGAAAATCACACAGTCGCATTCTGACGCATGATGAGGAGGATGGCCTGCTAGTATGTTAAAGCGAACATTCATTCCCATATAATGATGACTTTGAAGCATTTGCTATTGTCTAACCCAAACTACGTTCTTTCTTTTCTCTGCTACCTTAGATCTGTTACAGTTATCATCTTTTCTTTGAAGCATTAGCCACCCGGGCCACAACTTTAGCTGCTCCACCACCATACTGAACTGTTCTCTGAATTTTAACATTTTATTCCCATGTACTAACAGGACAAAACTCGAGAGCACTCGACCATTTCACGATATTCCTCCGACCAGGTCTAGTTAATCAAAGACAAATCGGGTTATGATCTGGCGTAATCTGACAAAGTCTGGTTGGTCGAATGAGGGTCGAGCATAAGTCGTACTTGAATCGTATCTAGAAATCGAGAATGGTCCTGTGATAATCGTGTTAAATCGGGTTAAGGCCGAGTGGACGTCGTGAGCTAGCTCGATCAATGAATTTTATGACGTACGTCGAGATAAAACAGCATGGTTGATCTGATCGGCAGTGTAAAACTAGCATAAGTCCTTGGTGATTAAGAAGAAAATTTAATTTTTTTTACAAAAGTTTTCTATGTTTGAAATGAGTATTTACATTTTGATGGAAAAAAAACATGTTTAAGAGGTAACTCAGGGCTAACTAGAGGCTCAACTCAGCCTGTATCGCTCACCTGGTCTATAATAGCCAAGTGTAGGAAAAATTTTCCCATAGCATGATCCAATGTGAAATTTCAGTCCCCACTGGCAGCCATGTTGGATCGGGTACGAGTCCAAACGACACAATTTTAAAGGGGACTATCTAAGGAATATAATAGCCCAGTTTGGTTTTGATTGGCCAAGTAGTTAAGAGAAGTAGATTTTGAAACATTCTTTCCATGGGGTTTAATCACAATAGTCACAATCAATAGTCCATACATGTTACATAAATCTTCTTGGGAATGACTTGGCCACTAAACTACTATACACCAGGTGGGCGATACAGGCTGAGGCGATCCTCCAGTTTTAAAGACACTTTCACTTTCCCTTTAGTTATAATCAAAAACCAATATATAAACATCATAAAATATCGTTATACATTTATATATTTCTTTATTCCAGATGGCACAACAGGAAGTCATTTGCAGGTTTTATTTTGATTTAGGACTTGGTTACGCTGAAATTTTAGAATGCCTTTCACAGATTCACAACATTTTCATAAGCATGAATTCACTAAAAAGGATTTTTAAAAAAGTGGTTTTATATCACTGACGCGAATTATGGGATAGCCTCGTTCTAGTATGTCTTAACAACTAAGTCATTATAACGAGATACTAAGTCGTTAACAACTAAGTCATTATAACGAGATACTAAGTCGTTATAACGAGATACTATGTCGTTATAACGAGATACTAAGTCGTTATAACGAGATAAAAATAAAACACCACCTGGCACTAACGGACTTCTGTAGTTCAATGACTTTATCTAAATTTATGTAAATTCTAAAATCTAAGGATTAACTTCCTCAATCGTAGTTTTTTCCTTTAGTTAGCTATATTTGATATCACTGATTATTCGGACTTCGTTTGGTTTAATGCATTTTAAACATTATTTGAAATTATTAATTTCCTTTGTTTGGGTTCTAGTGCTGCTGATGAGGAATTAATTTCCGAAATGGCCATACAGCTCATTAAAATTATTGCAGTTTGAGTTAACATATGTGTTCTGGTCTCATGTTATTTACTCTATATCCTTTCGTAAAATATCAATAGTTTGATATCAAAAATATTGAGAAAAATTATGCGCAACTGATTTCTGTGGAGGGTCAAGTGTCGTTCCGACAACCTCTAGTTTGTCTTATATAAAACCTAATCTGGAATATGTTGACGTCATATGGGATAATCAACAGTGGTAGATCCAGCGGGGGGCCAAGGGGGCACCTGCCCCCCCCCCCCCCCCCCCGGCACAAGTGACCAAAATTTTTGTTGTTGTTGAAATTGAGGTTAAACCTTTGGCCTTTAGTACAAATTGTAAATAATTGGTCTCTATCGATCATTTAACTTATTGGGTTGTTTGTACAACAATGACTGACAAGACAAAGACCACAGATTTCTTCAAAATCCAACATCAAAGAAAAACTTTGTTTATTTAGTATATTTATCAAAACAAATTATTGGGTGTGTTCCCTGAATGCCAACATTTTTAAAATTACATAATTAAGCATTGTTGTTTTAGTAGCTATGAAGGGGTACAGTAAGGGGCTTGATTAGATATAAATTTTATTAATCAAATTAGTTAACCATAGTTTGACAAAATAAATGATATTGTAAATAAAATTGTAAATATGAGGATGAATTATAAACAAAAATGATAAAAATATAATATTTTGAATTAATTTTGTAAATTTTGTTGTGAAAAATGTGAGAAGATATATAAATATACACAATTTTTAGGGATATAAGGTGTTCGAATTGAAGAAAAAAAAAATTAAAAACAGTTGTAACAGAAATATAACAGAATAGGCTCTCAATAACCTGTATTGCTCACATGGACAATGGCTTATACATATAGTCAAATAAACTTCTAAGTTTAAGGGGCTCCATTTTCAAACTACAATGTATGTAACTAGAAACCTTTATGTTATATTGTCTAACATTTAACTTTTTCACCGATGCCTGCCATCTTATATAAGAGATGGATCTGCAGGACATAATTCTAAAAAAAACTAATGTGTCAAACTTTATTTCATGCTGGCCAAATGGTTTCAGAGGAGATGTTTGAATTTACTCAAAGGGTGCATCTGTATTGAAGGCAACCATTTAGGGAACATTGTTATTATGTTTGACTCTAGTTAACCCAGTTGTTTCAGAAGAAAAGATCTTTGTTTGTTTTTTCGATAGGGTCCATTATTTAAGGATGTTCTTTGTTTGCTCCCGTTTTGGATGAGGTATTGGCACAAAAAAATAATTGTTTACAATTAGGTACCAGGTTTATAAAGCACTGAGTAACTATATAAATACTAAATAAAAAAAAATAATAATAATAAAAATACTAAGCTTCTAATAAAAAAGTGCTAAGCTTAAATGATTCAAGGTATATTCAAAATCAACTGTTATTTCTTGATCATTGAATACATTAAATACTCAGAATAAATCATTTTATATTTGAATTAAATCAAAGATTCTCTTTTTACTTCCCTTTTTCAAGCAAAAAATTATTAATACTACAGAGCTGTCAAGGGGGTTTGGGTTCCAAGAATGAGACACAGGATGTCTATGGGAATAGCCATAAGATTTTTTTTTTCCCGAGACGCAAAGTGGTGGAATCTGAGAGCGTTTCAAATGGTCATGGGAAGGAATTTGAAATCGATTTTTTTCCTTGAAAATGAAATTATAAAATTAGCTTTCATATCTGTGACTTCTATTGAAAAATTTGCGTAACAATGTGCAAACCATCCCTAATTTCTGGTTTTCTTATAATAAAAAGGTCGTTTTTCTATTTGAAATCTGTATTTTCTAGAAAATTTTAAAAGCGTGACATTGAAAGGAGTGAGCGTGAGATTGTGATCTTGTGTTGGAAAGCGTGACTCTCACACCGAAAGCGTGAGACTTGACAGGTCTGATACTAAGAGATTTTTTTTTTTTGAAAAATGTTGTTTTTTTTTTAAAGAAATGAAATGAGAATCTTTTAAATGAAGAGTCAACAATACAATCAAAATGACAATTAACACTGCACATTATTTTTCAGGTAATTAAGAGGTACAATAGTTACCCTATATGAGGCCCCATAATCCTCACTAATGAGCACCTACAGAATTCTTTAATTTTATAAAATGTTGGCATTCAGGCACACAGCCAATTATTGAAATGTCATAATTAGAGCACCTTGTCACGGCTGGACAAATTAATGACACTTTTATAACCACGTACCTGTAATTCTAATTTATTGAACGTTTAATGATTTTAAAAGTAAGTTAAAATACTATAACCTAAGACTGCATAATTGTAAACGTTTTTAAAGCACCTCGCTTCTTACCTTTGGTTACATTCAGTAATTGTGACATTTCGACAATTTCAATGTGTCATCAGCACGGATCACACTTAAAAGAGGGGACAGACCTTTTTCCGGAATGCCGGGATTGGAAGTTCTGGAATCCGGGATTTCTATCATTTAAGCCCGGATTTCGGGAAATAGATGCACCGGGAATCGGGGTTTCATCAGTTTTAAGTTCCTTTGTCGTTCAGGATTTAGTAAAAATAGTCGTGTTTCCGGGATGTGAGCCGTCCAGTCCCCTCATAAAACTCTCAAGATAATGTTACCATTTCCTAAACAGTAACACATTAAAATAATTGTTCTAGGAATATGAACTTCAAGCTAAATATAGCGATTCTAAAGTCCCTTTACTTCTTAGCTTAGGTCATGATCTCCTGAAACCTTTTTCCCTCCAAAACCAACGAATACATATGTTACAGACCACACGAAAAACGTAAAAACTTTAAGTTCAAGAGTTTGGTGATGACATTCTTAGGTTTCGCTTTGACAAAAGCCTTTTTCATATATATAATATACAGCTCAGTAACACAGGAAAATCTGAACTCATGAAAAATATAAATCGTATATTTTATTGCCGCTACCAACTTTTCTGTAAGATCATTTCAGCACAGTTCGTTAGCCTGTTATCCAGGACTGTGCTATTCACCACAGCTGGATGCAGCTTTTGTATGTATTGTGTTCTATGTTCAAATTACACTCAAAAGGGGGAACTGGTCAGGCGTGGATCCAGACAATTCAAAAAGGGGTTTCCAATGAGAAGGGAAAGTAAATTTAGCCGAGCGGAGCGATGCGCGAATTTTTAATTTTTTTATTTTATTTATTTATTTTATTTTATTTTTATTTTTTTTTTTTT
>MJUU01033507.1:15458-26715 GCA_002080025.1 Modiolus philippinarum | reverse complement strand
GTTTCATTATTTTTGCATATGATTAAATAACTCAATAACGAAGTCACTGTAAATTTACTATCTACATATGGGCATTTCGACAACTTATGTCTCATCAGTGCAAGCTACTGAGAATGGTAGGTTGTGCTCAGCTACAAATAACAAAACACCGAAGTTACTGTGAATAATGTAAACAGAATTTCAGCATTTTGACGAAGTCGAGCACTACGTTTGTGTCCCTCTGTTTCTCTATGGCGAACAACGTCATTTCATCCTCCGTGCACTAAGGCAAAGGTTATGCCACACAACAGAAACACTGCGTGTATATATTTATCACTCTTGCTCAAAAAGTCCATCTCTTTTATCCATTTATTTTGGAATTTTGAATTGTATCTACCCTTTTCGCGGAGGCGACGCCATTTTGTCGTTAATACAGAGCTGATTCGTGTTCTCGCGTTATCTCGTTAGGCGGGATGTGAGTGGAACAGCCTTTGTTTACCTCGCAGGGTGTGATTGGAACAGCCAATTTTTACTTCCGGTGTAATGGAAAAATATTTATGAGAGAAAATTTTAATATCGGGAGCTTTTAGAGGCATATCGGTAGACGTGAAACCGGCTGCCGAAACCGGTAGCCTCACGGTGAGACCAGGAGGGTTAACAACTCTGGTTACAACAGCAAAACTAGAAGTTACTATGTATCCATTCATAAAAACTGCGCACCACAGGAAATTTTTATGAATGAACTGAATCGTGAATTTCGAATGTCAGTTTAAGTGCTCTGAGATTAAAAAAGCAAAGTATCTCTTAAAAGATATTAAATAAATACAATAAACACATAAAACGATGTAGTTGATCATGAAATGGACACTGTATCGCCACATGAATGGATTATATTTTGTGCCTTCGTATGAATAACTGGTAAGCCGTACGCGTTTTTAAGGATAGTCTGGATCATTCCGATTCTTTTCAAACAAAGTAGTCTCCTTAATGTAAGAGTCTGGTTGAAACAGACTTTTTTTCAAGATGGCTTTACCCGACAGCTAGAAGGCAGAGAACCTGCCTTAAAAAGCAATAAAGTTGTTGTTTTTATGCCTTTATGGTATCCTTACAAACCAACCTATACATAAAGAACACTCTTGAGATAGTTAAAACAGGTTAGAACCTTAAAGTCCATGTACAAACATTGAGTCAATCTCTCTGTAAACGCATGTAACATGGACGGAAAATGGCTCATAAATGTGGGCATAAGACACTCAAACTGTGACAAAATATGAAATTTTTTGGAACATATTGATATATTTAAACAAAAACACAAAAAATATTAAGTTGCAGATTTACAAAGCAATTGCAGTTCAAGACAGACATTTCACAATATGATGCAACTGGAAAAATGTCTGTTTGACAGTTTCATGGGGACTACTCACTTAACTATTTTCTTTTCAAGACTGTTTTTAGGGTTGCCCTGATACTTAAATATCATGTAAACCTGCCTTAAAAGCCTACAACAGCATGTAATTTCATGGATTTGCAGAGAGTCACTCAGTGCCCTTTGTGTAACTCATGTAACATGGACGGAATTCGATTGTGCCACAATATGTAATGACAATATTATAGTTATCTACCCCTTTTGAATCCTAGACCTTAGAAGGAATGTTTAAAGTAAAATGTTCCTAAATGTACATATAGAAAAACTTATTGTTATTATGAATTATTTTCTTAGCCTTAACACCATTTCTGACCAGTTTGAGTATTTTCAATGTTTTTCAGTTTCAGTTCAAATGGTTCATTCCATGCCGCTTTGGACTAAAATAGTATGGTAGTTGTTTTATTTCCTTTATATTGACCATTCATCCTTTAATAATAATTAATGTGATTATTAGTTTCAAAAATGGAATTGCAGGAATTAACCTACTCAGGAGCCCAGTAGCCCACAGCCCTTAAAATTATGCCTGGACTACTAAAAAATTGGAACCAGTAGCCCAGCTGGCTACCAAAATTTCTGACACATAGTGCTGTGCCTAGTAGAATATGCAACTAGGCTATTAACTGCAATCTGCAAGGGGCTTAGCTGGCAATATAGACTCGAACATGAAGCTAGAATTGTAACAGAGGCTCCAAAGAGCTTGAATTTCTCAACCGATTGCAAATTACACTTGGACAAGAACAGACGACAAAAATAATTGACATGGACAAATTTGACTCTATTACTTCTTTAAAGACATGAATACATGAACAATTTAAAAAATTAAAAAGCACTGCTGTCTCACATTTTTCATTTCAAAGATAAGATTAAGTGAAAATCTGCTGTTAAATTAAATGCAATTCAATTTTGGGATATAAGCAGAGTAACCCTAAATTCGTGGATAATGTGACAATTTTCATTCCAATTTTTATAGATCTTGATGAGCTTAATAGTTTTGCAATTCAAAATGCACCACTATCTCTGAAAATTCTGATATATACATGTACTAAAAAATAAGAGAATTTCGATGTTTAAAGAGAGATTATTCTACTGTAAAAATATATATGTTGTGCAATGGCCAAAAATTAACTATGGAAGAAATAAAAATGGTATATTTGGTCATGATTAAAAAGTAAAAAACACTAAAATTTACAAATTAAAAAACATGTAAAAAAGACAAGGATAAATTCCCAACGTTTCGGTTGTATATGGCCTTTCACTTAGGGACTACCAGGGTGGAATATGGAGAAGAAAGAGAGATTATTCTACTGCATTTGGTTTATTTCCTTGGTACTGGATTTGGCCTCCTATTTCAGAGTACTTCTTTATGACTATTCTGGATGATGGCTTTCCATATTATACGATTCTAATATTCTAATGCTGCTGATGGAAGTTCACTCCTAGAAACATCTGTACAGAATAACAAATTTACTGTTTGTATTATGCAACTTGGCTATTTCTTGGATTTTAAAGAATAATCAAACAATTGATGTGTACTGAAGTGACATGGTAGTTGTCGAAATGACCATCTACATAAATTTAACTTATAGTAATCTCAGTATTTAGTTGTTTTTCAACCTGACAACTTTCTGTTGACCTTTGTGGTCAAAAGCAGACAACCAACGCATAACATTTTTAAAATGAATTACCAGCCATCAAATCAAGTTAGCAATAAGTTCTGTAAATCTATAATAAAAAAATATCTATTCCCCAAACAACAATTCTCTGTCCCTCATCGTGAACAAAGAAAACCATCAAACACAAGAAAGTCAGCTAGACAAACCAACTAAAGTGCTTCATGATTAGAATGGTAAGTAGTTCATGTTTGCTACAACATATATTGTGTTTTAGAAATCATAAGTGGAGGAAACAACATATTTATTTCATTGGATTATAACTTTATTTCTTTTCTTCATTTCTGTTAACTTCCATTGGCTTGTGTAGATCTGAAATAGTAAAAAAAAGTATGTGATTCCAGATAATAACTAATAACTGAACAAGGTTATTCCAAATCAAAAGCCAAAGTATATCTGTTGGCTGATAACTTTCAAAGAATTTCAGGCTGGCACATTTGGTATGTCCATTATTGTGCATACTGTGCTGCAAGATATTCAAAATGAACTCTGGAGAAAAACGTTTGTGTTGAATCTATTACAGAAAGCAGTTGGCAGGGATTTTCAAGTACTACAAAAACTTAACATTTTCATAAACATTCAGTTAGTTTTATGTTTTACATGTAAACATGTGTAAATACTTCTTTTTTTTAATATTAAAGGTCGGTGATTTAAAATATTTAAAATGCAAAAGGTAATGACATACACACCATTAAACATGTAACAAAGGTTACACTAAAGCATCCTTATCTGCAGGGCATTTAATTCACACTATCCAGCATGAGCACTGTTAATTTGGTTTTATCCAACTTCAAAAAACATCGAGATCAGTGTGAATGAAAGCACTGTAGCCAAGGCCAGTCCACAACCTGAAATGTGCATGATTTGAAGATTATTTGATATATAATTCCTACAATTCAATTGGATCAACAAACCTATACAAAATGTAAAGGGAGACCAATGAGTGCTAAAATGTACAACCGGAACCAAACTATGATCATAATAATCCCCTTTAAAAAGTCTGGCAGGTCTGCCACAAATCCAAGATCAAGCATGTCTGCACCAAATCAAAGATGTACAAGTGGGGAACATAGCTAAAAATTAGACCCAAAGTGGCACTCAAATCTCTGAAACTACTGTCTATATCAATTCCTATACAACCTGCAAATATTTGTACCGCCTGACAAAAGTTCCATTGGAACAGACATTATAAACATTTTCATTTCTTCCTTTCGTAACAAATATAAATAAATGAAATTTATTCTGTTGGGATAATAGTTCCAATGAAGGATCTGTACAATACAAATCCTTGTTCCGATTGAAATATTTATTGATAAAAAAATATTATGAACCAACTTTTCTTTTGGAACAAATATTATGATTGAACTTATATTCTGTCCCAAGATAACATGGAGAAAACGACTGTACAAATCAGTGTCTTTAAACAGCTCATCATGAAGCGGACTTCTGTGTGGATGAAGCTTCTTATTTTAAGATTTTATCAACAATAATTACAAACGGAATATATTTTTGCAAACAAAAAGTCAAGACCTGACAAGTATGTAACAAGCAACAATGACAATCTAGGTACCCTTGTAACTGGCAGTAAATATTTGATTTTATTTTCCATTGGTGCAAATTGATTTGTTGCCTTATTATCATGACAATGTGACAAACAAAAAATTGAAACTTGCAAATAAAGGATTTCTAAAATAACTGCAACAACCTTGAGAACCTTTGTTGGTAGTGAAAATGCTATTTTAACTTCTGTGATTGAAAAAAATAAAGAATAACAAATTGATAATCTGTTGATATAGACTAAGTACTCATTCCTTTCAATTATATTTCTCAAAACACAATGATCCCTAACGTGTGATGATTCCGTGTTCAACACGATGGTGATTGGTCCACACTGGATTTTTTTGTCCACGTTCTCAATTAGTTGTTCACATTAGTCAAAAATGTGTCCATGATGACAACATGGACTTTGCATTTTCCCTATTGGCTGCATAGTAAATCAAGGTGAGCCATACATGCTCTCAAGAGCCTCTTGTTTGAAATATCAGAATGAATGAGCATTTTTTAAAGGACCTTCCATACATCCATCTTGCAAAGTTTAGTTGAATAGGCCTCTCAGAAGTCAGTTTTAATGACCTGACTGCATGGTTAAAATGTATTCATCAAAATCCCTTGATTTGAACTAGAATTATACCCCCCTCCCTCAACTTAAATGGGAAAATTAGAAAAATAAAATTTTTATTTCCCTGCTCTGAATCTTTACCACGTTAATTAAGAACACTACATTTCTGATAAAAATATATTAAATGAAACCTGTGAAAATACAACACCAAAAAGGATGCAAGATGTACAGAAATAAACGTAATCTGGACGGAAATTAACGTAATATGGACGGAAATTAACGTAATATGGACGGAAACTAACATAAAATGGACGGAAAACTTTAAAGTTTTGTCAAATGTAAAAATCCATCAACACCAACCATGAAATCTCTGGCTGCTTAAATTTCCAAAATATTTTCAAAAATACCTAAATACGTAATTTTCATCTAAAACTATCAGCTGATAAACAATTTGTACTTTTCATTAAAATCACGTAAGAATGACAGAATTCTTATTTCCATCCATGTTGCGTGAATTCTGATCGTAGTTCCGTCCAAAACAGTAGAAAACGAATCATTTCCAAATCGTGACAGTGTTTCAAGAGTGATAACACATGCAAAATCTATAGTGTTTCTTTGCTTAATCCTGGCAAACAGACCATGCGATGATCTCATATTCATATAAAATTTTATTCTTTACTTTGTTGTAACTTACGTAACATTGCATACTCACGTAATATCAGGACTGAAAACCATCAAAACGAGTTTCCTCCCAGACGTCAAGCAATGAAAATGCTCGAAGAGTACCGAAGTGATTATGACATGACACTGAATCTAATCACCTTTGCGCTTAACATTATGGGTGAATATCACATGACTTCTGAAGCTTCAAAATCGTTAACGTAACAGTAAACAATGAGATGGAGATAAAAGAAAAAAAAATCAAAACCAATTTATTTTAGTTTCTTCACGTTTAATGCAAGCAAACTCCGTCATGCATTCAGATCTAAGCATTAAGTAGCTTGTTATCACAAATATCACAGCATATCGGTACTCGGAGCAGAGAAAATGACTCCCAAATTTTGTTCTTTGACAGGATTGCACGTTACGTGAATACTAACCATCTTTACCCTCAAAATTATATAATTTACCCTTCCCTCAGCTGAATCTTTTTAGGACAGTTTAAACACTTAATTCTCACAATTTCATCAAACATTTGACAGAGAACAGAAATTGCCTTCAGTTTCCGGCAATCCCAATTTCATCTGACTGGTCAGAAAATGTCCACCGGAAGACGCTAATTTTTTTTCCCACTTTCAACAGAAAATTGAGAAGAACAACAAAAGTACTCAACATAATACTGTTTTCTCTAATGATGTCAAGTTTAAACCGGTTTTGACCCGTTGGATAAATTTTCTTTATTCAACGTATGTTGAATAAAGCCCCGTGCTACTTCCCGCTAAATCTATTCGGAATACAGTACTCGGTGTTTATCATTGATCATTAGAGAAAAAGATTACACCACTTTATCCCGATTATTACCATATTTTATCCACTCTCGATAGTTAAATTTAAAAATTTTAAAATGCTCGGCAAGCCTCGCAATTAAAATTTTAAAATTTAACTATCTCTAGTGGATAAAATATGGTAATGAACGGGATCTTGTAGTGTAATCTATATATATCCAGGGATGACGCTACTATATAATTTAGGGCCGCCCGGCGGCCCCATTCCCCTCTTGGCGGCCCCATTCCCCAAACAAGAAAATTCCCAATCGCAGCAACGATGTTTACAAAATCCAGATTATTTGCATTTCCGTCTGCGGTGAATCTTTCGTTCCGATCCGTGGCGCCTTTTGTTAGAACCGGAAATTACTTAAAACATCACAGTAACGTCCAGAAGTAACTAAATAATGCAATTTACGCTAATTACGACCACCCTGAAGATGAACAAAATGTCTGAGATCGCAAATGTCCATAAGGGAACATCTTTAAAGTCAGAATGCGTAAAGTGAATTGAAATCGTGTTATTATCATTCATTGTCGTGTCTAAAATTCGAGACTTTCATCTATGACTTTGAAATACGTGGTAAATTGCAAATGCTCTCATTGCCAAAGATAGGGTTTGCATTGAAATAAATATTGATAGTTATGACTTGAAATCAGAGTTTCTGAAACTGGGACTTTTAACTGGTTAAGAATTTGGAACTGCACTTCATATGGGGTGCTTTCATTTCTACTAGTTAAAACCAAATGGGGAAATGACCTGCTGTATGATTAATGAATGAATGCATAGTCATTTCATGGAATGAGGTATATTTATCATTGGGTATGAAGGATTTGATTTTGGTGATAGTATTGAAATGTGAAAGTCCTCTTTGTTTGCCCCGGCACCTGAATCGGTTTTCAGGGGCTTCGGCTACAGAGCTGCCGGGCGCGTCCCCAGGTGGTGGATAGGGGAATGCCCTGTCTATGCGGGCCTGACCGCGAACCATTGTAGCCAAACTGTGTCGAGAAACGGCACGCTCCATGCAGTATAAAGACCCCTTCTATATTTCTCTAAAGAGAGCAGACGCACTGGGTGTCGTATGGAAGGCTAAATTTCCTGCCCCTACCCATTTCTCCAATTTTCCAGTGGCAGTCAAAAGTCGTTGCCCAGGTTGTCCCTTCCACCTTTATTTCTTTCTTCTGATACTTTCAATTTTTTGAATTGATTAACTTGTTCTCGTCCTGATATAGCTGAAATATTGCTCATTGGACGTTAAACTCTAACTAATCAATCAATCTTTGTTTGCAGACAACCAAATAATTTCTGACAGAATGTTGATTTGCTTTCATATAGGAAAAGAGCAGTTATTTCTTTCTTAGATGATCAGCTTGATCAAATTCAAATCTGGTGTAATTTGAAAAAAATTATATAAAATATAGACTTAATGTTTGAAAAATGTATAAAATATAGTCTTAATGGCTTTGGTGTAAAGATACTTTCCATTCCCCAAACTCTTGTTGTGTGTACTTACACATATTCTTGGTTTATACAAACTTATGTTGCAGTATTTGATATATTTTCATTTTTCCCAATTTAAGTTGTCGCGATGCAAAATTCCCAATTTGTTGGACGGGGGACCCATTTGAAAAGAGCTAAAATCATCCCTGATATCTTTATGATATAAATATGAAGTAGGTACATATACAGCTCAAATATGACATCTAAACAATTGCAATAATTACAAATAATACACTGTCAGGCTACTGAATGTGGGCTGTATAGCAAAAAAGTAGCCATTAATATTTATTGAAAACTTTGTCGTTCCATACAAAGGAACCAAAATGATATTTTTTTGACCTGTTGCAAGCTTTGAGTCCAATATCCTCAAAAACGGAAAGATACAACAAAAATTTTTTGGCATTTTCATGAAAGCATTCAATGAAAGGAATCCAATGGGAAAAATCCCATCACATTGAATAATAAGTAAAATTATACACAAAAACCAAAATGGCATTTTTTGGCCCCCATCGGTACCTTCAACCCCAATTATCTCGAAAACAGTAAGAGATAGCAAAAAACTGCTGGCATACCAACGGAAGCATTCACTGAGAGGAATCCAATGAAAAAAATCCAATCAAAATCGGATAAAAAATAAAAATTTCCCACACGAACCAAAATGGCATTTTTTGTCCCCCTTCCGCACCTTTGACAACAATTATCTCGAAAACAGTAAGAGATAGCAAAAATCAGTTGGATTCCTTATAAAAGCATTCATTCAAGGAATCCAATGAAAACCAGAGGCTCCCAGGAGCCTGTAATCGCTCACCTGGCAAACCATTGCAAAGACATCAAAATCATTATATTCAACTATATTTTAATATATACCAAAAAGTTTTATACAAGAAAATTTTTAATGAATCTCCCATATGGGCCTCTTGTAAGCTTATTTCAACTTAGGCAGCCATTTTGGTTGGCAGGTGGGGTCATAAATTATAATTCTGAAAGGGACCAATCTAAAGACCATTTCACTAAAATTGAGCAAGTAGTTCCAGATGAGAATTTTTTTTATGAATTTCCCATAAGGTCCTATGTTAAACTAAGTTCTGCTGTGGTGGCGATCTTGAATAGCGGGTGGGGTCATCAGATATAATTCTGAAAGGGAGCCAACTAATGACCATTCCACTAGAGTTTGGTTCAATTTGAGCAAGTGGTTCCAGGGTAGAAGATTTTCATTGAATTTGCCAAAGGGTCCTATGTTAAACTAAGTTAGACTGAGGTGGCCATCTTGGTTAGAGAGCAGGATCTTCAGATGTAATTTTGAGAGAGGATCACCTTAGGAATATTCCACCAAAGTTTGGTTTAAATTGAGCAAGTAGTTCCAGACAAGATTTTTTAATGAATTTCCCATCGGGTCCTATGTTAAACTAAGTTCAGCTGTGGCAGCCATCTTAAATGAAGGGTGGGATCATCAGATATAATTCTGAAAGGGACCCACCTAATGACTATTCCACCAAAGTTTGGTTCAGATTGACCGAATAGTTTCAGAGGAGAAGATTTTTCATTGAATTTCCCAAAGGGTCACCGTCCTATGTTAAACAAGGTTCGGCTGAGGCAGCCATCTTGGTTTGCGGGCGGGTTCATCGGATACAATTCTGAAAGAGGATCGCCTATGGACTATTCCATCAAAGTTTGGTTTAAATTGATCGAGTAGTTCCAGACAAGAAGATTTTTAATGTATTTCCCATAGGGTCCTATGTTCAATTAAGTTTGGCTGTGGCGGCCATCTTGGCTGGCAGGTGGGGTCATCGGATATAATTCTGAAAGGGACCCACCTCGTGACCATTCCACCAAAGTTTTGTTCCATTTGAGCAAGTTGTTCCAGAAGAGAAGATTTTTCATTGAATTTCCCATAGGATCCTATGTTAAACAAAATTCGGCTGAGGCGGCCATCTTGGTTGGCTGGTGGGGTCATCGGATATAATTCTGAAAGAGGATCACCATAGGACCATTCCACTGAAGTTTGGTTCAAATTGAGCAAGAAGTTCCAGAGGAGAAGATTTTTTCATTGAATTTCCCATAGGCGGTCTTATGTTAAACTAAGTTCGGCTGTTGCGGCCATCTTGGTTGTAGGGCGGGGTCATCGGATACAATTCTGAAAGAGGATCACCTAAGGACCATTACACCAAAGTTTGGTTCCATTTGAGCAAGTAGTTCCAAAGGAGAAGATTTTTAATGAATTCCCATAGGGTCCTACGTTAAACTAAGTTCGGATGTGGCGGCCATCTTGGTTGGGGGCGGGGTCAACGGATACAACTCTGAAAGAGGATCACCTAAGGACCATTCCATTAAAGTTTGGTTCTATTTGAGCAAGTAGTTCCAAAGGAGATTTTTCATTGAATTTCCCATAGTGTCATATGTTAAACTAAGTTCAGCTGTGTTGGCCATCTTGGTTAGTGGGCAGAGTCATAAGATATAATTCTGAAAGGGGATCACCTAAGCACAATTCCACCAAAGTTTAACATTAATTGGTAAACCAGTTTTGGAGGAGAAGATTTTTTAAGAAACCACCCCTTTTTTTCTATTTTTAGTAACGGCAGCCTTATTATCTTGAAAACGGTAAGAGATACCAAAAATCCGTTGGCATATCTATGACCCATTCATTGAGTATGTTGAGAGGAATCAAATGGAAAAAATCCCATGGAAATCAGATTAAAAATAAAAAAACATATATGTCCCACCTTAATTAATCGGATAGCTGCTTCTGCTTTGACCAAAGAGTGAAGGATGCAGTTGTATGCAAAAAGAAACAGTGTAAAAATGAAACAAAAGCTGGACGCTATAAAAATTAAATGCCTGCCTGCCTGCCCAAGTGGATGGCAAACAAATCAATAAGAATTCTCATGCAATCAAAATATTTAAAAGTATGGTCGTAACATGGTTGCCATGGTACATGTTTACCTTTGTGCACTATATTAATTTGTTCTTTGATAGGTTATTTCTAACATTCTAAAAGAAATGGATGTAATCAGAACTAAAGCTGGATGCTATGAATGTGTTGCCTGCCTACACAAGTGGATGGAAAATAGATCAAACAAT
>MJUU01033506.1:20304-40496 GCA_002080025.1 Modiolus philippinarum | reverse complement strand
CGGTAAAGAAAAAATGAGAAAAGTATATAGTAAGGAGTTAGGAACATATTTTTGTTGACCCGGTAACGAGGGAACAAATAGGTGGTGGTCTATTCGAGAACCTATTTAGCACCGCTGCAAAACAACTGCCTTTGACACTGGCAAAAGAGACGATAAAGAAATCTGCTGTTGCAGCATTAGACACTGGGAGTAAAAAACTTGGTGAAAAGGTGGGAGAGTATGTAGCAGATAAAATAATGCCTACGGCAGCACTAGGCGTAAAACCAGGCGTAACATCGACCGCAGCAACACCAGCAAAACTAGGTGCATTGATTAAAGAAATAAAAAAGTACAACAACGACAGCGCCGCATCAAAAATTGGTCAACTGTTAGGTACGTGTATAAGAGCAAGAATTAATCGGTTATTGTAGATAAAAATCATACTATAAAAATGGGAAGAAGAAAACTATATGAGACAGATGTTGAAAAAAAACAAGCCCACAACGAAAATCAAAAGAAATATTATGCTACACACAAATTTTACTGTGAGGTGTGTAACAAACACCTTTGTGTTTCGGCCAAAAAATATCATATTAACTCTGCGGCTCATTGTAAGAGAATCACAGAATAAAAAGTTATATTATAGGATAAAAATCATTCAAAAAAGATATTAGTCATTCAAATATGAATTACAACGAAAAAAAACGGAATTAGAACATGTAGAACGTATACTATTAGTCGTCCTCAAGAAGAATTAACTAGTCCCTTAGGCAGTGATGAGGTAGAGGTGATATCAGAGTTAATAAAAGAAAGACTGGATCACGCTGTTTCAGACGGGTTTACTGATAGTGCTGGTGTAGTAGTTAAATTCATTTACACTGGTAGTACACCAAGTTACGAATACAATACCACCAAGAGTATGAAGAAGTTTGATATAAAAGACTTTGACGAATTCGTTAAACTTTATCAACAATACATAGATCTTTCTTTATCTCCGAAAGAGGATTGTATTTATAAAATCATAGGAATTAGAATAAACGTAGTTCCTCCGCCCAGTGGTGGTTGTTGGGATCATAATTATTCACAAAAGATAGCAGATGGGATTAAAAGAAAACGTCTATTATCAACAAATAACAACTGTTTCTTTAGGTGTTTAAAGCAACTTAAACCGGAGTTTAAGCCAACCCAACAATTACTATCTGTGATGAGATAAGAAGATGTTATGGGTTAGAGCCTAAAACTCCAATACCTTTTCCGGTAACATTGGACATAATACAAAGAAATCGAATACCTGTTGGTTTATTTTGTGAAGAGACAAAAGAATATTACGGAAAAGAGTATCTCACCATTATAGAACTACACAAGAGTCATTACAGTCTTATTGATAAACAAGAGCAAAAGGAGTGTTTAGCTTGTGGCGATACGTATTATAATAATCATACTTGTATGAATAAATGTTCTCGTTGTGGTACAAGATACAAGAAAAGTCACAAGTGTAACAATAACACAGCTAGTTATCATTATGTAGTAATAAAGAAAAAAGGTAGGTGTTTGATCCAAAAAACAAAAAAGAGTAAAGAGTTAAACCCCAACATAATACATTATGATATAGAGACTTACACAAAAGATGTTGATGGTCATAAGGTTCATACACCTTATATACTAGGATTTGTTGAGAAAGATGGAGATTTTTGTTACTATGCAGGTGATGATTGCGTCGACAATTTTGTACGATATTTGGTCAACAATAATCTCGACAAGCTCGTTGTTAACGCTTATAACGGGAGTAACTTTGATCACTACTTCTTGATTAAGAGCATGAATAAATTAGGATTAGCTCCAGATAAATTTATCATGAACAACGGAAGCATAATCGGATTACAAAAAGGTTTCCGATGTTTTGATCTCATCAGATAGGTAGTTCTTTGAGTCAAGCATTAACTGATTTCGGGTGTATAATAAACAAAGGAGAATTTGATCACAGTAAAGCTTGTAGGTGGGAAGACATGTCTGATAGTATGACGAACGAGTGTCTTGTTTATCTACAGTCTGCCGTGCTTGGTCTACGTGAGTTGTTTAATAAATTAAACAAGCAATGTTATAAGGACTTCAGTAGAGACATAACAAATTTTATCTCTACTAGTTCTCTGGGATTTGATATCTGGAAGTCCTTCATACCTAAAGGAGTTGTGGTTGACTTGCCTAACTCAACAGAGGAAGAAAATAACATCAGAAAGAGTATTTATGGTGGAAGATGCTACAAGAGCAAGACTGAGTTTGTGTCTGAACAATTCGGTGAAAACTGCCACAGGCACTATGATGATGTAACTGATTTCTTGTTAAACGTAGTTGTTGTGTCCCTTTATCCAACCAGTATGTTACACGAATATCCGGTGGGACAAAGAAAATATACCACCGAAGGCATAAAGGGTAAAATTGGGATATATAAAGTCAAGTATGTTTCGAACAAGAAACTGCTTCATCCAGTAGTAGCAAGAAAGGACGAAAAAGGAGCAAATAAATGGGATCTACAAGACTCGAAGGGTTGGTATACTTTAGTTGATATAGAACAAATGATTAAATATGGTTATGATGTTAATATTATCGAGGGATATTACTGGGAAGAGACTAGTAAGGTGTTTTATGATTATATACAGAAATTCTTTCAGACCAAGAAAACAAGTCAAAAAGGAAGTGTTCAAATACACCCTAACGAAGTAACTAATGAATGGTCTCTATGGTAAAATGATCCAACGACCAATATTTAATGATACTCAAGCCATAGAATATGTTGATGATTTTTGGAGATTTGACCATAAATATATAATTACAGATTTAGAACTAAATGAATCTACTTGGTATGTTTCTGGTTACTTAAGATCCGAGATTGACTCGGTCGACAAAATCAGTAAACCATCACATTTTGGTGCTTTTGTTCTGGCTTATAGCCACAAGATTATGTATGATCATATGACTAGATTAAACCCGGAAAACAAAACAGAGTTAGACTTTTATTATACTGACACTGATAGTCTTCATGTGCCCGGTGAGCAAGCAAAACTAATACCTAATTATAATGGTAATAACTTAGGTGATTTAGCTAATGACTATAAGAAAAACGCCAAGATAATTAAGGCGGTTTATATTGCACCTAAGTTATACATGACTATAACGATAGATATAGACAATGTAATTGGTGTTAAGACAAAGGGTAAAGGATTAAATAAAACTAAGTTAACACAAGAAGACTTTAACAAGATGTTGAAGGGCGAAGACGTAAAGAACACAAGAGAATTTAGCATGAAGATAGTACATCTAAATAGGACATCTAAAGAACAAAGTATTGATCATTTCAGTATTCTTCACCTCACAAACTTTGAGAGATGTGCAAATAAAAACGAATACAAGGGAAGAATTTTCTTGGATAAGAAGAAATCTGTTCCTATAGGAAGCTGCCGTCTACCACAGTCCACATAAATCTATGACGTTAAAGGTTCATGTGCTTTGTCTAGCAGGCGGTAGACAGTCCACATAAATCCATGACGTATATACAATGTGTATACGTTAAAGGTTTATGTGCTTTGTCTAGCAGGTGGTAGACGGTCCACATAAATCCATGACGTATGTGGTTTATGTGCTTTGTCTAGCAGGCGGTAGACAGTCCACATATATCCATGACGTATATACAATGTCTAATAAATCCATACTGTATACGGTAACTTTGTCATACAACAATTGACAAAGCAGAAAAATAATAAATCCCTGAAAGAACACGCACAAATTCCTCCACAAGTTAACTCCGAGAAAAGTTTAACCCAGCATGGCTTTATATCCTGATTTATAATATCACTGTTCGTATTGTAACTATCCATGATGAATGTTGTACTATGAATGGAAATTTACTCGATAACTTGACAACAGCTTGACGTCGTATTGATTTTATCTCAATGTAAAAATTCTCACTGAGGTGTATCGATTACCTAAATAGATTGCATTTCCCGATCAAAACAATGAAATATTTTCTTGTCTGGTAAGTTAAGATACAGAAAAGAATATTTATTTTTAGTAGTTAAAACAAGCGTATTTTTTGAGACCTGAAGTTCTGAAGATATAAGTTCTCTCTCCTTTTTACTCGGAAAATTATACACTACGTAGAAATTACAATTCAGACGACAGTCTTTAGGTATCCGAAAATAGGACTGACTTAAATAAATTACGCTCATTTTCTTGTGCCTTCCGCCTATAAAGTATTTCACAATAGAAGATTGATCTTGTTGTGAACAAATATAGTCGTCAAAAATTACGATTTTTTGTTGTCATCAGATACTTCGTCAGATATATATATATACTTCGTCCTCGCGGTCGATGTCTTCAACTTTATCATTAGATAGTTGTAATAAATCTTCCAGAGACACACCTAGTTTTCCCGCTATTTCCTCGAATCTTCGAATTAGTTCCTTGTAGTAATTTTGTTCTAAGTTCTTTGCGTAAAGAATAATTTTGTCGCAATACAATAAGGGTTTAAATAAAAGGTACAGTAGCAAATTTGTTTTACCAACCCCACTTGGCACCACGATGAGTAAACGGAAAAAATCACTCGGCATATTTTTTGCTCCTTGTATTGTTCTAAAATTGTTCGTATTAGACTTTTCTGAAAAATACACGGGAATCGTTGTCATTTTTTATAACCCGAATATTTATTAGATAAAAAAACCATGAGTGTATTTCAGGTAGGAGGGTGCATAACCGTTGTGGTAAGTAATAATGTTTGACTTTTATAATAAAAATCAGGTAAAAAAATGCTTGCATATGATTTGACCAATCTAAAAAAAAATAAAAACAAAGCTGTATGGTTTTTACGAAATACTTGATATTCAAGGGGAAATCGTATATTTATATTATCCTTTTAGCAATATATTCGTTATAGAGAGAGTAACTGGTCACGACCTGTCAGACTTACTAGAAATATATAGGAATCAAAAGTATAGAACCAGAAATACACGTCAGTGTTATGTATAAGCCGTGTTATGTACCAATGCCTAATTTTAATTTTTTGTTTTACTTATGAGATGCTTAAACCGCAAGCAACGTAAAAAATGTGATTGAACTAAGACCTTATTGAAAATCTAGCCCGTTTTACCCGTCTCAACTGTAGTGAATAACAAATTTTACATGTTTGTTTTTTTTTTCTTTTCTATAGTCCCGTAGGTAGTAGTTAATGGGGGAAAAATCTGCGGTTTCAAAAAAACGTTTTTTTTTAAACCGCAGATTTTTCCCCATAGTTAACTACTCTTAAATTCACAGTAACATCGGCATTTTGTTATTTAAACTCTTTGAGACATCACATGTAAGAAAATATATATTTAAAGTCACAACAGATCGGTAACGGTGGTGATTTTTAAAATACTTTCTAATCGGTATTTGTGTAATAAAAGTAAACAAAAATCTGAAACAAGATCATATTAAAAGGAACCTTTTACGTATGAAGATAAAAAAATACTCGTATTACTTATTGATATATGTAGCCTAAATAAATTGATTTAAATTAACATGAGTTGAAGATTCTATTTCAATGTCAGTTTTTAGTTTTATATATATACCTTTCCTGTATTTTTCATAATCGGCGGTATTTTTGTTTATATTCGAGGTCTTTAAGTTAGTTAAAGTATTTCAGAGGAATTAATTGAAATAAAGTTCTTGTTAAGAAAAGGGGTGGTTAAAATGCCTTCTTGACCAACCCTCTTCTTACGACGCACTTATTCCAATTAATTACTCTGAAACAAACTTTTACTATTACTAAATGAATATAAAGTAGAGTTAATAACATTAGCTGATGAATTGCGATCAATTAAGTAAGTAAGGTACAAAGAAACATGCATCGGTTCTGCAGGTAAATTCTTTCAATTTAGTAAAAGCGCTGAAGTACTTCTTCGAAGTGTTCATGCTTCTGGAATTCAAAATATAAGAAGACATGTGTTCTGCTAAAGATCTCAGTTCATGTTCACTGCCTATCCCTGCCTGGTTCTTGAGCTCACCGACTCTCTCCTACAATCCTAGTCCTGAAAACAGTGAGAGCATATCAGAAAAATATTCTCAAAGCTAATATCCTGAAATTAAAGGATTTTGTATGAATATGCCGTTTTCATGATTTTTTAATGCGGTACAACTGCAGCATGTCTTATAAACCTCTCAGAAGAGTGTGATGTATATATAAGTAGCCAAAAAAAGCGTACTTTTCCACTCTGGAATAATTAAATACCAAACAGCTCTGTCAAGCTAAATTTTATTGTTAATTTGGTCGTTTTGGGTATCAAAGTAAGAGGAATGACGCACCAATTATTTTCCTGTGACCAGCATTGGTCAAAGGCATTTACTCCCTCTGTACCCGGACAAAAAAAAACTTTTGAATTGTGAAAACTTTGTGTTGTAGTGAGTAGGAAAACTGTCTGCGGTATATTTACCTAATTTATGATCAAAATCATGAAAAAACATCTGCTATAATGGCTCAGTCCACATGATCAAATCTTCTTGAAATTTCGTCAGATATTTTGATCACGGGTTGCATGGTTTTGTAATTTTTGCAAGTATTTAAAACACTAATGGCTATATGCTGAAGTTTTATGCTGAACTTTTTACGACCTATATTTAAAATATGCGCCCCATTCTCATAGTCTGTTTTCAACTGTACAGTTTTGTTTTCCATAATTGGTATAAGTGTACTTACTATTCTGTCTACACCTTCCAGCTGGCGCCATGTAGAGCTTTGAACTTGCTCGTGACGAGTACAATTACCTTTAACGTCTGAATTCTCTACTAGCGAAAGCAATTCGGTGGACAAAAAAAAAAACCCACCAAAGCCTACATGTACATCTCAGATATCACAAAACATTCCAATTTATAAATATGACTCTCTGTTGTGCAATTCGAAATCACACCTTTCTTGTTTTAAATTCTAAATGATTCTGCCAAAAATCAATTCGTTCAACGCTAAATTTGTCAGCTTCACAGGTCATCCCCGGACGCCCTGTCTAAAATCCAAACTAGAGGCACAGAAACAGAGCCTGAATCGCTCACCTGACAAAATGCTTAAAGCAGGTGATAAAAGTGATGTTAATCCCATAGGATCCTATGTTAAAATATGTTCTGTGCTGGCAGTCTTGTTTTTATCAGACCAAAACATTATAAACGATCTTGGTTTGACTGAATTTGCTTCAATAATTTAAGGGCATGTAATGATAAAAATGTTTTAAATTATGGGTACCATTCTTAATCAAGTTCGATGCTTGGAGCTATTTTCTTTGTTGTATCCAAACAAAATGAGAAATCTTTGTAAAGGATCTTCCATACATCATTTCTGTAATCTTGAATTTGCTTCAATAATTTCAGAGGAGATGTTGAAAATGATGTTTTTCCCATAGGGTCCTATGTTAAACACAAGTTCTGCACTGGCGGCCATGTTTTTTATCCGATCGAAACGAAATGACCAATCTTGATAAAGGACCTTCCATACATCATTCCTTTAAAGTTTGGTTGAATTTCCTCCAGTGGTTTCAGAGAAGAAGACGAAAATGTAAATTTCCCATAGGGCCAATGTTAAACTATGTTCCGTGCTGGCGGACATGTTTTTTGTCGAATCAGAATAAGATGAGCAACCTTTATAAAAGACCTTCAGTCCATCATTCCTGTAAAGTGTGGTTGAATTTGCTTCAGCAGTATCAGAAGAGTTGATGAAAATGTGAATTTTCCCATAGGGTCCAATGTTAAACCTAAGTTCCGCGCTGGTGGTCATGTTTTTTATCGGATCGGAACAAAATTAGCAATCTTTGTATAGGACCTTCCATACTTCATTCCTGTCAAGTTCGGTTGAATTTGCTTCAGTGGTTTCAGAGGAGAAGATGAAAATGTGAATTTCCCATAGGGCCAATGTTAAACTAAGTTCCGTGCTGGCGGCCATGTTTTTTGTCGAATCAGAATAAAATGAGCAATGTACTGCCAAACCTGGCACGTTTATTCTGTTAATTTATTTTATGGAACTTTATCCCTCAGTTACACAGTCATATTCATTTATTACAACTATTGATTTTTTAGCAGACTATTTTTACAACAATCATTATTACTCTTACGGTGTTCCATAATTTATACACCTGTTTTTATACGTTAGTGATTTAAACTCCCTTTCACGCCAAGACAATGAATCACATGGACGCTTTCCACGAAGGCCACCTTTGTTTGTGGTAAACCACGATCGTATGTATTTAATTCAATAAGCATTTGTTGATACAAACTCTTCAACTGTTCGGATAATAACATTATTATTTCGTTTATCTGTCGATTATTCAAGAAAATGTGGATTTTTTATGGAAACCGTAAATCGGTCATTCCAATTCCAATTGATTTTAATATCATTCTACACATGAACTTTAATTGTTAATTATGTAATTTATATATTTATTACCGTTTAAACCCCGTAATTCAATCCCGATTTGCTACATTGTAAATTTGTGTATTATTTTATATTTATAGTTTTTACCGCATATTTTCCAGTAAATATTGGAACTGAATTGGTGTATTGTTCTGCCGGCCCTAGCCCCGACTTACACATTTCAGTTGGTTTCGATATTTGATTGTGGGTAAAGCTAGCTGTCGCCCAGAGGCAGCATAGTAAAAAGATCCCGTCATACCAGCAAGTGAAGCTTCGGGAAACATCCACACAGGTCCCAGTCCCAGTGGTCCCAGTAAAATGATCACAACCTACCAGCGAGTGAGGCCTCGGGAAGCACCCGTACTACACGTCACAACAATTGTGAAAGCATGTCAGCCACTGACAATAAGGCAAAAGGGGATACCCAAACCCAGGGGACCAAGGACACGTTCCCATCGGGCACCAGCCCAAAGACAAATGACGATATTCCAACTACGATGGGCCTTACCGCATTTAGGACACGCAGTCTTATGGAGAAGGGCGAGGAAGCCTACGTTCAGAGAAAGGAGAAGTACTCTCAAGACCGAGAGTTACTTTGATCAAGGTGCAACGCCCTGATTCAGGAGACTCACTATCCACCATCAGAGGTGATAAGGGCACTGGAGCTTGAACAAAGCATCGTTCAAGCATACGGAAAATATAGAAAACTGAATGACGAATATCTTGCCTTCCTGAGTGCCCAGAGGACAGACATGGCCAGACAAGAACTGGAGGTAGCTACCCCGGTAGTTGAAATCCGACACCGCATGTATGAGACAGCTATAACAACTTTACGGGGTGTAAGCCAACCCCAAGATAACAAATCATCGAGTTCAAAATACAACCGTAGCGAGACCAACTCGCAAGGATCCAATGCTTCCAGTTTGGCCAGAAGGTCACGAGCAAAAGATGACGCTGCAAAGGCCATAATTGCATTTGAACAGAAAAAGGCACTGATGGTTCAACAGGAAACCGTAAGGAAGGCACAAGAGGCTGACAAGAAAGCTCGACAGGAGGCCGAGATCACCCAGCAAGAGGCCGAAAGAAAGGCACAAGAAGCTAAACAAGAGGCCGAGAGGACCCAGCAAGAGGCCGAAAGAAAGGCACAAGAAGCTTAACAAGAGGCCGAGAGGATTCGGAAAGAGGCCCAACCGCAAGCCCAGTATGAAGCCGAACTCACGATACTAGAGATGCACAAGGAAGCTGCCAAGCTTGACGCAGAGGCCCGTGCATATGAGCGAGACGAAGACGAGGACAGAAGATTACAAGAGCTTCCGGAAGACACCGAGAACCCGTTAAAAAGAGTAGCAGACTTTGTAAATACCCATTTACATAACACTCCCAAGCACGATGGGACTGACGATAATGATGGAATTAACGGGAATAATCCCGTAACAACTGTTACTCAAACAGTAACTCAGAGTGCTCTTACTGACCAACAGCAAGTTGGATTAACAACTCCTGTAAGGACCACTACTATAAGGTTTAGCCAACAACAGGATGCGGAAACCCAACATGGCTATAGCGGGTATCCAGGCATCACATCAACACCGTATCCACAGCATCAACAACATGACGATCGCGGTTGTCAACCCGTACAATCACGTTTGAATCGGGAGGCTCCCGAATTTAGACCAGCAACACCAGTAACTCAAGAACAGACCTTTACTACTATTAGACAAGGTTACAGTTTTCCAAGCCAGTCGACCGGCCATCAGCCTGATAGCTCAGTTACAGCTATGACAAACTTCATGCTGCGAAAGGAACTACTCTTGAAAAGTTTGACAACCTTCAACGAGAGACCAGAATCTTATGAAATGTGGAGGGCAAATTTTGAGTATGTTGCCAGCTCCAGATATCAGCGAAGGGACAACTAGATCTACTGCTCCAATATCTTGGACCGGAGTCCTCAGAGGACGCACAGAGTTTGCGTAACTCGACAGCCAATGACCCCGCAAAAGGCTTGAGTACACTGTGGAAAAGACTCGACATCAGGTACGGTTCTCCGGTGATGGTAGAGCATTCATTAAAGAAGAAGTTAGACAGCTTTCCAAAGATAACGAATAGAGGACCGAAACGCCTATTCCAGTTGTCAAACATTCTGACAGAGATCGAATATACAAAATTGAAAACCCGATTTCAGAACCAACTTGCTTATTTTGATTCAACGTCGGGGATAAATCCCATTGTAATCAAATTGCCATGTGGGTTACAGGACAAATGGTAGCTAGGTCGGCAAAGTACCAGACCAGAAATCACGTGGAGTTCACTCCCTTTAAGGAATTCCCCGCATTCATCAGGGAGATGGCTTAATTTAAAAACAATCCAGCCTTCAACTATGACTTAGAACCAGCTGTTACAAATCAAAGAAGGAGTACGGCGGGGAGACCCCCCGCACCCAGTGCTAAGGTAAATGTACACAAGACAAATGTGGACAAACAGACATCTCAAGCTAATCAAAGTGATCAGTCGACACTTGAACGCTGCATCATTCATAAAACAAAACATTCATTGAATGGGTGTAGAGGTTTCAAAGCAATGCCACTTGAAGAACGAAGAAAGCTCCTGAGAGAACACAATGTTTGCTTTAAATGTTGCGACTCAGACAGCCATCTGAAACGGGATTGTACTTCCCGTGTGAAATGTGGAGAGTGTGGCAGCGATATTCACGCTACAGCCTTGCATCTTGACACAAAAAGGGCTACGGATGAACCTAAAGGATCCCCAAAACAGCATGGCGGGGAGGCCCGTTGTAAAACGGAGAATCAAGACTTTGATACAGAAGTCAGCTCAAGGTGTACCCAAATATGCATGTCGAACTACTCTGGGAAGTCGTGTGCAAAGATCCTGCCTGTCAATGTTTTCCGCCGGGACAACCCGGATAAAGTCATCAAAACATATGCCATAATCGACGAACAGAGCAATTGTTCTCTAGCTTCACCTAGCTTTTTTGACATCTTTGAAGTAACAGATAAACCGGAAAGCTACACAATGTCTACATGTTCCGGCAAACAGACAACATATGGAAGGCGTGGTGATGGCTTTATGGTACGGTCTATGAGTGGAGATATAGAAATGAAGCTGCCAAAACTGGTTGAATGCAATTACATCCCAGATAATAGGGACGAAATCCCGACGCCAGAAATTGTGGATGCTTATCCGCACTTGAAAAGTTTAAGACGTCACATATTACCAGTTAATGAGGCCTGTGAAAATATGTTACACATCGGTCGAGACTTAATTGAAGCTCACCACATCAAAAGGAGCATTTATGGATCAATTAAGGCACCGTAGGCACAGCAGTTAAGACTAGGATGGGCTATTATCGACGAAACCTGTCTTGACAAACAACACATCCCCCGAGAAGTTAAAGTAATGAAGACCCACCTCAAACCGTCGGGTAGAGCTTCTATACTTAGACCATGCCAGAGTGGGTTTGAAATTAAAGATGACCCGATCTCAGGATATGAGCCAGAAATATTTGTTCTGACCAAAGACGACGAGAAGATCGCTATGTCCCATGAAGATAAGGTTTTTATGAAGACAATGGACCTAGAGTTCACACGGAACTCTGATGGGAATTGGGAGGCACCACTCCCGTTCAAGCCAACAAAACAACCTCTTCCTGATAACAGGCCACAAGCATTAAGAAGGGCAAAATTGTTGGACATCAACTTAGTCAGAAATCCCACAAAGAAGGAACATTTCCTTGAGTTCATGGATAATGTACTAAGTAACAACCATGCGGAGATTGCACCTCCGTTGCATCAAGATGAAGAACGTTGGTATTTGCCATTGTTCGGGGTATACCACCCCAAGAAGCCCGAACAGATCAGAGGCGTCTTCGACTCGTCAGCACATCACGATGGTGTATCGCTCAACGATGTAATGCTTACCGGACCTGACTGAACTAATAGTTTATTGGGTGTCCTTATCAGGTTTCGGAGAGAAATGATTGCTATAACTGGTGATATACAACATATGTTCCACTGCTTCATAGTGCGGGAAGATCACCGGAACTATCTTCTAACAACTTTGGCAAGGACCTGATTGAGTACAGGATGAGAGTACATGTGTTCGGGAACAGTCCATCCCCAGCCGTAGCCACACTAGGCCTCAGAAAAACAGCCAAGGCAGCAGAACAAGAGAACGGAAGTCACGTGATAAACTTCATTACCAGGGACTTTTATGTAGACGACGGTTTGACCTCATGTCCGACACCGGAAGAGGCTATCATGGTCATGAAAGACACACAGGACGTCCTAAAGAAATACGGGAACCTACGTCTTCACAAAGTAGCATCTAACAATCCTGAGGTAATGAGAAGTTTCCCGTCAACCGACTTAGCATCTAATCTGAAAGATTTGGATCTTGACGCAGATGAAAACCGCTGCAACGAAGCCTTGGTTTGAACTTGGACGTGAACACAGACAACTTCTTGTTCGTTCTGTCATAAGACGAAAAACCAGTAACTAGGAGAGGGATACTATCGACAGTCAATAGCATCTTTGACCCACTGGGATTCCTCTCTCCCATAATAATCCAGGGAAAATTGATACTCAGGAAGCTAGTTTCGGAAAGCGTAGATTAGGACGAACCGGTTTCAGAAGACATAACGTCAGAGTGGGTAGAATGGAGAGATAGTCTGAAGGCTCTAGAAACTCTCCGGATCAAACGACCGATGGTAATCCATCTAAGCAAGGCCAGAGTGCGTGATCTTCACGTATATTCTGACGCATCTAAAAAGGCAATTGCTGCAGTAGTCTACTTGCGTACAGTCAATGGAGATGACGAAGTTAATGTTGGCTTTGTTTTTGGAAAGGCAAAGTTGCTCCGACCAGTTGGAATACCATTCCGAGGTTAGAACTTTGTGCAGCCGTATTAGCGATCGAAGTAGCCCAATTCGTGCTAGACAACATAGATGTTCCAATTGACACTGTTACTTACCCTTCAGACAGTAAAGTGGTTCTTGTCTACATCAACAACGAGACCAGACGTTTCCATACATACGTTGCCAACAGGGTGGAACGTATCCGGAAATTTTCAGACCCTGACCAATGGATGTATGTTCCCAGTGAAAGTTAGCCAGCCGATTCAGCAACAAGATCTGAACCTGCTCAAGATATCAGCACATGTGAGTGGTTGTTTGGGCCCAGACAGTTATTGAAATGCAACGATCAAAACACGACAGTTGAAACACATAGTTTGGTAGACCCTGACAGTGACCGGGAGATAAGAACGAAGACTACCGTTCTAAAAACAGAACTTGATCTGGTTCGCCAAGAACCGGAAACCAAATGGTTAGAAAAATACCCGGACTGGAATAAGTTAAAATCTGTTGCTTTATATCTGGTCCGTTTCATACGAAACTGTAGGAAAGATGCAGCGGCAGATAATGTCCAAGATGAGAAATCAGCAGCAGAGATGGTGATAATCAGAAGTGTTCAGACTGAAGTATATGGTGAAGAGATCGATCAACTCACGAATGGACAGACACTCCCAAAAAGGAGCCCGCTTTTGGGTCTCAACCCTTACTTGGGTAATAACGGCCTTCTTAGAGTAGGTGGGCGCATTGTTCACTCAGACCTGCCATTGAAGGAGAAAAGACCAATTATCATTCCTGGAGGTCACCACTTATCAACACTGATAATACGACACTGTCATGAGCAGATTAAGCACCAAGGACGCCACTTTCATGACTTTACAGAGGGCGCTGTTAGAACATCAGGTTTTTGGATAACAGATGGGAAGCTCCACACAGCTTCATACATTGTGTGCGAGAGATGTATGCTCTCTATATTTTTCAGTTATGGTGTACTTGTGCGTGAGAGAATTTCTAATATGGATATACTATTGATACTTTCAAATTTTGGCAATTATTTTTGTAATTTTCGAAATGTAATCCAGACCACCTGTTTTAAGTGCCCACATCTCACAATTTTATAACGCCAAGTTTTCTTACATTCGATTTGATGAGTGCCCTGTGTTTGTCTATATGTTGAAGTTGTCCACTAGCTTAAGACACTAGTGCTTTTGTCGGGCAAAGGATGACAGTGATTGTAAGAGCACTTTGCCAGTTTAATTGATGTTTGTTGACAATCCCGCACCCATGACCAAGAAAGACATGGATGTAGCGTTGCTCGACAATTAGCAAAGAATTCCGCTTAAACCGGTGCTAGGGGCCGTCTTGAACTTACTATGAGGTATGAGCAAAGCTCATTGTTGAAGGCCTCGTGGTGACTTCAAGATGAAGAAGAACAATAAAAGCGTTGTTCCTTTGCTTGTTTTTTACCATGTATTTGTAGAGACTTTGTCTCATGTGCATTTACTCCATATCCTTTTATTCACCATCCATAAATGTGTTACCTGCAGAAAACTAAGTGCCAAAACAGAAACCCAGATAATGGCTGATCTGCCAGAAGACAGACTAGAAGTAGCACCTCCCTTTTCCAATATGGGTGTCGACGTTTTCGGTCCTTGGACCGCAGTCACCCGACCAACACGAGGTGGACAGGCAAACTCCAAACGCTGGGCCGTACTATTTACGTGTCTTGTAACAAGAGCTGTACATATAGAGTTAGTTGAAGAGATGAGTTCGTCTGGATTTATAAACGCCTTAAGACGTTTCACCGCAATCCGTGGTGAAGTCAAGATATTTCGGTCTGACAGAGGGACCAATTTCATTGGAGCAGTTAAAGACCTCCATATCCAAGCCATCAACGTGGAGCAGGGACCAGTCAACCACTATTTGAAACAGTCGAACACCGTTTGGGTATTTAACCCGCCTCATGCTTCCCATATGGGTGGAGTCTCGGAACGAATACAAGAAGAATTCTGGACTCCATGCTGTCAAACAACAACAACAAGAACCTGACGCATGATGTGCATCGAACCTTCATGGCCGAAGTAAGTGCAATCATCAATTCCAGAGCACTGCTGCCTGTTTCAAACGATCCGGAAGCCCAAATGATTTTGACACCAGCGATATTGCTCACTCAAAAAGTAGATTATGTCTTCTCCCCGAAGAAGCTCGGGGAATTCAGCCAGAAAGATCTGCTCTTGGCGGACTGGAGGCAAGTTCAAGCCTTGGCGAAGACGTTTTGAGCTCGTTCGCGAAACGAGTATCTGCCCCCCTTCAATCAAGGCAGAAATGGACATCAACGACAATAGATACGAAAGAAGGGGATGTGGTCTTACTTAGAGCCAACTGGCCCCTGGGAATTATCACTAGGGTTTTCCCGGAGGAGATGAGCATGTTAGGAAGGTAGAAGTACGGATTATATCCGAAGGCAAGGCCACAGTGTTCACCAGGCCTATCACAGAGCTGGTTCATCTGGTCGATTGTAATGAATGAAACGGGTTGTTGGGTGTGTTTCGACACGCATACTGCTCCTTTTCCTTTTCAGCTTATGGAAATGGCATGGTATGGTGTGAATGGTATGGTATGGTGAAGAATGGTACGGATAATGGTGTGATTTGGTGGTGTTACTCGTTAGATGTGAATCCGACCTTCCGATGTGAGAACTGTAAATATGTATAGTGACACTTATTTGTTTTATGTGACACTTCGTTTAATGTGAATTTCCGGAAGACTTCCGTGCTCAGGTGAGCGTCCAAGAAGATGGACAATTATTATTAACATATATATTCATTTTATATAGTTGGATTACCATGGAATTAACTGTTTCATTATCTGTGACATATTAATATCCGTTTGTGATTGGGATTTCCCGTGATATTTGGCGAAGTCAAATCGTATTTATATTTGGATTATGTGTTCCACAAAACTTTCTTGGATTATACCGTTCATTATTATTGTAACTTTAACATTCATGTCTATTATGTGATATCAAAGGATTGAAGTCAGACGGGGAGTGTACTGCCAAACCTGGCACGTTTATTCTGTTAATTTATTTTATGGAACTTTATCCGTCAGTTACACAGTCATATTCATTTTAGCAGAATATTTTTACAACAATCATTATTACTCCTACGGTGTTCCATAATTTATACACCTGTTTTTATACGTTAGTGATTTAAACTCCCTTTCACGCCAAGACAATGAATCACATGGACGCTTTCCACGAAGGTCACCTTTGTTTGTGGTAAACCACGATCGTATGTATTTAAATCAATCATCATTTGTTTATACAAACTCTTCAACTGTTCGGATAATAACATTATTATTTCGTTTATCTGTCGATTATTCAAGAAAATGTGGATTTTTTATGGAAACCGTATATCGGACATTCCAATTCATTTGTGCATTGCATGGACTTTACAAATTTCACCTTTCAACATGTTCAACAAGTGATTATTATTTTAATATCATTCTACACATGAACTTTAATTGTTAATTATGTAATTTATATATTATTTACCGTTTAAACCCCGTAATTCAATCCCAATTTGCTACATTGTAAATTTGTGTATTATTTTATATTTGTAGTTTTTACCGTACATTTTCCAGTAAATATTGGAACTGAACTGGTGTATTGTTCTGCCGGCCCTGGCCCCGACTTACACATTTCAGGTGGTTTCGATATTTGATTGAGGGTAAAGCTAGCTGTCGCCCAGGGGCAGCATATGCAATCTTTGTAAAAGACCTTAAGTGCATCAATCCTGTAAATTTGGTTCAATTTGCTTCAGCAGTATCAGATGAATTGATGAAAATGTGATTTTTCTCATAGGGTCCTATATTAAACCTAAGATTCGCGCTGGCGGCCATGTTTTTTATCGGATCGGAACGAAATGAGCAATCTTTGTTAAGGACCTTCCATACATCATTCCTGTAAAGTTTGGTTAAATTTGTTTCGGTGGTTTCAGAGGAGAAAATGAAAATGTGAAAAGTTAACAGACGGACGCCGGACGACGGACGACGGACGCCAAGTGAAGGAATCGAACAGAACAATGATTCCAAAAATAATATACATGGATATAATCTGTCCAACAATGCTCGCTAAAGTTCTGACAAAAAAACAAATTTTACTATCATTAATGTTTTGAAAACTAGGTTGATATTGTTCGAAAGCTTTATCAACTTTCTCATCAGAGACAAAAATTCTGCCTTGCTGAGTCTTCCAAATGTATCCTTTCCATTTGGTAGTATGAGCAGGTGACCAGCTTAACTTTTTCTTGAGCTATCAAAAATCCAAATTCTAGCAGTTCTTTATCACTCACTCTAAAACAATCATCATAATCATCATAATCATCAGCCCTGCCCATACCATCGTTTGAGTATATGATGGTTTTGAAACCTGATGTTCGAAAATATTTGACAACTTCTCTGGGGACTTTTGAAATAAAGCTATCCCAAAAGCCAATGTATTATGGACAAAATACTTTTCCCTTCGTAATTCCATTGTCATTGTTCCTAAAAAATACCGTATACAGACTTTAAATCGTAGCCAAATAGAAAATCACCCTTGCCAAACATCATTTTAGCAAGATAAGCGTCTTCATACTCAAATCTGAACAAATTTGGATTTATGTGTCGACAATCCAAAACTAGCCTTGGTTTTTTTTTGTAGTAGGTAAATGTTAAGGGATTGACTACTTGTGGAAGACTGTCAACCTCCCTAACCAACCCTTCTTTATATGACTCTCTATCGCAGATTTAACAAATTCCGAATTATCTAAAGCAGGTCTATTATTGCGCAAAATATCTACCTTCGTTTTTAATTGTGATTTATAACCATTATGAACTACATCAATAGTATTTGAAGACATCCGTTTCCATTTGTTTATATTTGCTTTCAATCTACCTACGGGTATAACAACATTGTTTGAATTACCATTATTTAGCTGTCGAGAAAAATTAATATTTTAAATGCGGTAATGCGTAATTTTAAAAGGACTTAAATCCGTAATCGAGTCGTCCCTAGATTTGTGTTCAGGCAAAATATTCAAGTTTTTTTTTTTGCACTTTTAAAACTATTTTGAACAAAGTAAGAAAAATCTAAACTACTTAACGTAGCCGTTTTACTAGCAGAATCTGGACAAGAATCAGCCCAATGATCCCGACGTCCACAGGTAAAACACCTCCCTAAGCGAATCTTGAGCTTCATTTTTCTTTCTTCTCTGATGATGAAGAACTGTACGGAACAGTCCTATTGTTAGTCTTTTCGACTTTTCAGCTTTATTTATCCGTTTAACTCTTGCTTGGGCTCTAATCATTCGCTAATCATCTTCCGAGTAGTCGGCAATTGGACTGCAGACGTACTCCTGTACAACTTTCCGTCCGAGTTCGGACGTGTCGGCCAACTTGATCAATTTTTTCTCCTCTTTAATCAAATCAATACTTTCATCGATTTTAACTTTTGTGGCGTTTATGGAATTTATTGTAAGTTCAGGTGCTCCTAAATGTGATTAAACCTTTTGAACTTCGGCAGTGCTTTAACGAAATGTCTGTATTGGTTTTCATTCCCTTTTTTTGAAAACGTGAAATTGTCTGTCAGTGTCTCTTCTATTTTCACTAACAAAGTTTGAGATATCACGGTCTTTGATTTCTGAATATCACGGTGAAATGACGTGAATCTCGAATCCACTAAGGATGTTATTTTGTTCACCTGATCGGTCTGTGAAGCAGCAACTGTAGCTTTGACTTCTTCTGCAATGGACTCTCTAATTTTCCCGGTGTCCATTATGTTAGTTGACAGTTCAATGATTGACAAGGTAGTGATTACTGGCCACTGGCATTGGAGACGGTGCTTTTGTTGGGCAATGTTTGATATTGATTGTAAGAGCATTTTGCCAACTATTTTTTGTTTGTTAAAGATGATCTAAATAAAATTTGATGTACCGTTGTACGACATTAATCAATTAATTCTGCTAACACAAGTGCTAGAAGTCGTCTTGAACCTACTATGCGGTGAAGATCTCATGTTGGCTTTAAGGATGGTCACTCCTCCGGTTTTTGAAACTGTCTCTGACTTTCGGAGTTCTCTGATTTTATCCATCATGATGCATTATAAAATTTTGCACACTGACCCCACTTTTCTTTTCAAAATATGATAGTACACATCTTCAATAAACTTCTGACAAAATTTGATGAAATTCTTGATATTCCTTCATTGCATTTCAAAGGTTGATCGCCTTAATGCAAAGTAAATGAAAAGTCTAGGGAAGTTCGGTTTCCCGCCTAAATTTCAGGCGTTAAAATCTCAAAAATGGCCATACTGACCTATCAATATTTTTTGCTTAAAATGATGTATGATCCATATTCTAACGAATAAAAATATTAATTTTAAATCCTTGATTTAATAAACATGAGGAGTGATCATCCTTAAGATGAAGAACAACAATAAAAGCGTTGTTCTACTGCTTGGTTCTATTATAAAATTGTAATCATTTCATCGTTTATAAGGTATTACTAAGTAAACTGCACTGTATGTCAACCAAACCGATCGTCTTGTGAAATACCTTAATACATACAATGTCAGTTTTATTTTTTAAGGCGACATGTCATATCTTTCGAATATAGTACAAAAGTAGGAAAGGTTGAATATTGATGGACGCAAATCAAACCATCCGTATAAAAGAGAGCATGTTATTCACACGTTTTCATACGTTTTCTCTTAATTCTTGTTTAGAATTTTTTACTTACCACTTTTGTATTCTAAAAGTGCTTGTTCAACATTTTCAAACACGAGAACCTTACACTCAATTCAGGAACCGATTTAAAATATCGTCGAGGATAGCAGAAAGTTGCAGATAGTATAAAAAATACTATCACAAAATTTATCAACATCTA
>MJUU01033505.1:88523-102774 GCA_002080025.1 Modiolus philippinarum | reverse complement strand
CAATTTACCCCCTATGTGCTATTTTTAGTAACAGCAGCCATGTTGTTTAGTCCTCGGACTAATGGAACACAATTTCAAATCTAGATACCCTGGTGATGATTCAGACCAAGTTTGGTTCAAACTGGCATAGCGGTTTCAGAGGAGAAGATTTTTGAAAAAGTTTACGACGGACGGACGGACAGACGGACGCCAAGTGATGGCAATAGCTCACATGGCCTTTTAGGCCAGGTGAGCTAACAAAAAGTAAAGGTAAGGACATACAAAAGTGCTACAAAATGTAACACAATCACAGTAAGTCTAAATACGAATATTGAAAAAGACCAGAAAAAAATTTCTCAGCAAAAATCAGTTATGTCTTTATTTATAATCCTAAAAAATAAAGGTCTATGTAAACAACCTTACAAGGAAAGCAATCTAAATAAAGTCATTACTTTATTTGGGCAAAACGAGTTTGTAATATATATATTCTCCTGGTAACGTAACCTTCATAATGACTAAATACAACCCCAAAATCCTACAAACTCAACACAAATAATTACTGTCTATGTACATACTACCATATACTATGAAAAACCAAACAAGTATTGTCTCATGTATATTCCACCATATTTACAAAAGTAGGACAAATAAATACTAAGACTGTATAAAGTGGATGGTCGCACGACAACGCCGACGCCGTTTTATTTAGATAAACAGTAAAACATTAAATGCATAAACAATACTATTATATAAACAATACAATTGAGAAAATACTTCAATAAAAAGTTATCTCATACGAACTTAAAGATTTGTTGTCTGTACGAAACGCATGCACTCCTTTAACAAAACTCAAATTACGAAACAAGAATAAGTCAGAATTTTCCGGAAAATCGCTCCACAGCAAGTAAAACTCTAAATTCTTTACTGGGCACAATGCAGTTCCGGTCCTAGAAATAAGTAACCAATTTCCATCACGATACACATCAGTTTTACTCTTTTCAATGAAGATAGACATATGCGAAGGATAAAAGACAACATCACTTCTTTTAATATTCAATAATTCGGATAAACGCAAAAATCCAGCATAACCCAATAAGCAAGCACAAATAGTACGTTGAGAATAAACGTTGTTAACACTGAAATTTCTATCGAACATTTGTTTTAACAACTCGGGCGTAATAGGTTCCTTTTTCTTGGACTGTGAGGCAAGCCTACGCTTGGCTCTCTCTAAAACGTTTTTAAATATACAGGAATCCGTCGGTGAATTTACACCAAAAATAGAGTGTGCCCATTTGATACTATAAAACGCGTCCAAAATCGGACTGCAAGTTGCACAAGACTGAACCAAAGACGCAAGATATAATGAAATGTATAAAGGTTTCGCAGGTAAAACATCGCTTACGGATAATCCATTCCCCAAAGCCCATTTTTTCCAACGAATAAAAGCATAATAGTACTTCTTAGTTGTATTTTTGTTCTGCTTTCAGTTAATAATTCGGGAAGAAGTGGTAAAAAACGTGAAAGTCCATCAGGTAAAAACCTGCAAAAAGATATTTATAAAACAAAACATAATAAATAAAAAATTTGTAAGTTACTCAATCATAATTAATTAAAGACATCGCATAAAAAATACACATACAATATCAAATATATATTATATATATCAAAAATATCAAATATCAAAATATATATCATAAATATATATATACAATTATATAAAGTCTTTCTCAGCAAAAACAAATAACAAACTGTACTCAACAAAATAACCACCACCACCAAAACCAAAATGTTAGATTAAAATGATTAAATTCTAAAGTCCATTCTGAGACCCAACACCTTAAACGGTAAGTCAATATTTATTACTTCTCCCAGGAAGGAAGGAAGCTTTGTTAGTAGGTAAGTAAACATAAGCCACCACCTGATCTATAAACTTGTCATCAAAAGGACACAAAAGTTAGCCGATCTCCATAAAGGTACAATAACAGTACCGAATGCACCACATTGTTTCATATATTTAAATACTCTGAGCAAAACGCAAACAGGTGGAACAAACCAGCCGTTTATCCCTTTCCAATCAACCGTAAACGCATCGATGCCCATGGAATTCACATTCCAATACTTTGAATAAAACACAGGTAATTTGTTATTGTAATCACTGGCAAACCAGTCTATCTCATGTGGACCCCACAGTGAGTCTAAATAATTAAAGATTTCGTCTGAAACTGACCAATCATCATAATCTATAATGCGGCTAATATAATCAACAATGTCATTTTTAGCCCTTGTTATCCATTCGATTTCCAATGATAAATTGTTCTTTAAACATGTAGTATAAATATCAATGGCAATATCTTGTAAGTGAAGCTTCATGCTCCCTTTTTGCACAATAGACACTACATTGTGATTGTCAGTGAACCACTTGATATGCTTGTTCTTGAGTGAATCTACTAAAGCAAGCTACACTTTTTTGACAGCCGTTAATTCTTTCCAAGTAGAGCTCTTATCAACATCGGATTATGCCAACATACCATGTGCAATAGAGTTAGGGTTCTCTACAATATACCCTCCGTAACCAGAGTTACTTGCATCACTATACACTATAGACTGACAAGAATAATCAGTAACAAAATGTTTAAAATTAATGGATTTAATATTGTCTCTCCCAAACCTAATTTGTCCGACACTCTCGGAAGAAAGTTCTATACAACAATTCCATGAAGATGCTTTGTTTATATCTATACTGATATATTTAGTCATAATATAGGCTATGTTACCAATAACATAAGACATAGATACAATCTGTTCAACTAATGATGCTACTGTTCTTACATGTACTCTATGTAAATTGATTAAGGACAGCTCGATTGATACAACAGTGTTAAATAACTTATCTAATCGATCACCAGGAATACACAACAAAGCTTTTTCTGTGTCAATGCTATAGCCTAAATACAATAAAGTTCGGACAGGATTTCACATAGATTTCTCAACTTTCGGAACAAATCCGCTATTAATAATATCTTGTTTTACTTGTGTGGCTATTTCTGAACATGTTGTAAAATCTGGATGAGTGCCAAGCCCATCATCTAAATACATAAGTATTTGTTTACCTTCTCCCTCCATTTCTTTATAAGGGGTCTAGTGATTTTAGTAAAAATGTAACAAGCTGAACTGAGTCCAAAAGGAAGAACTAAAAATTAAAAAAACCTGGTTTTATCACCATTTTTCCAGGAGAAACCTAAGTAATCTGTATGTTGTTAAAAAATGTCTACATGGTGATAGGCTGAATGTATGTCAAACTTGAAACAGTAAAACTTTTGTTGAATAAGCTGCATGGCTACGCGAATATCTTCAAATTTGACAGAAGTCTTCCACAAACGAGCATTTACATGCCTAAGATCAAGAATGAGGGGTTTTTTGCCGTTATGTTTAACCGAAACAGTAAGCGGGTTAATAACTGACGGTCTATCAATACATTAAACAACGAGACCTCTGATCAATAAGTCATCAATCGCTTCAACTACAAAAGTGTTGTGTAAAAAAGCGGAACGATTGTTATTTAAATGTGTAGGCGGTGGAGTAGTATAAAAAGGTATTTTATACCCGTTTTGTATGGTATCAATAATGTAATCATAACAACCTATACTATGCCAAAAGTTAATATGTTTTTTCAGCCTGCCTTTGACTACAATATTAGCCTGACCCTGTTCATACTCGTAATAATCATGAGTTAAATTTTGAGATATATCAATGTCATCAATTCTAGAAATAAAATCATACTCATCTTGAATAAATTCATCACGCTTTTGGTTTGCTGTCTGCCTTTGGGTTAAATGGACATTTATTTCTCCAGTGTTGCATAGATCCACAAGCGAAACATGCTCCTTGTTGATATTTGCGGTAACTTCCGCCCGGGCTGAACATGCCTGTGAATAACGGGTATCCTGAATACCAGTTTGACTGGGGGTCACGAAAGGGCTGTGGTTGCAATTTAGCTGGAAAAGAGGGCACATTTTGCACAGCATCATTAGTGGAATTTGTAGGCTTATTCCCCGTTTTCTTAGAAGATTTGAATTTGCGCTTTCTGATAGCGCGACTTTCTGCTTTAATTATTTTGTTTTCATCATCTGTGTCGCTAGCGACTGGATTACTTTCGTACTGCCTAACAGTTTCCCACCCACATTCACTGGAATCGGCTATTTTGATAAGCTTATTACGTTTTTTCAGTTTGTCTATGATCTCATTAACAGGATCAGATGCATAATCAGTTTTGGAATGTTGCAAAGCCCACAAAATTTGATTTAAATCATCAAGAATTTCTGTATTCAGAGAATGTTGAATTTTGTTGCCTTCAAATTTCCATTTATATTCGGTTTCTACTTTAAACTTTTTGACTTGGCTTGCAACAGCTAAAGAAGACCCCTGTACTTCATGTTTCAAATCTGAGAGTTCTTGTCTAAGCATAGAATTCATATCACCTTGTTGCTTTACAGCCTTTAGGATATCCTGTAGGGACACATCTGGAGATTTCTCTTTGTCATGTTTGATAATTTCAATTTCTGGGTCCATGGTAAAAATGGCGACCGCGAGCCAGAAAAAGTAAACTGTTCAGTATGACGTTGTCGTGCCGAATGAACAAACTACCCGTATATGAAAAAAGCGCGGTAACACCCGCCAACGCCCTCTACACTTAACATGATGAAAATACCAAGGAGAAATTAATTTCATTCTCATTCACTCCCGTTTAAACGAATGAAATTACAATTATCAATACAACTAATACCTTATGAGGTTACGTTTACTATCGTATGTATTGAGTTTGAATCAGTAAACGTAAACAAAAACATGTGATCACATAAACATAAGAGAAAAAAGTGTTGGGATACTCTAAATCAGGTTACGTTTACTATCGTATGTATTGAGTAGAAATCAGTAAACGTAAACAAAAACATGTGATCACATAAACATAAGAGAAAAATAGTAATGGTGGATTACATGATACCCCGCCACGTTTCACAAAATTTCGAGTATCAAGGGGCATAACTCCAGAACCCCTTGGACCTCTGAACCCATATTCGAATTCGACCTGAGTTTTTTGGTGAACAAGCTACATATCAAGTTTGAAGACTGTATTTTATTCCGTTCAAAAGTTATCAGTCGGAAACCTTCGGGGGACGGACAGACAGACGGACGAACACGACTGAGGGTATCACCTACGTGTGGCGGGGTATAAAAAAGTGTTGCGATACTCTAAATCAACGAGCGTGAAATATACATCACCAATGCGAAATACACAACATGTTCAAGAAAATTCAAACGTTATGGAAAAAATGTTGGAAAATACTGAATAAAAATAACAAAAACGACAAGATAGAACATATGCATTAATATCAACAAGTCACTACAACATCGGAAGTAAACCAGTACATACAATTTCAAATATCTTTATTGTTAAAAAATCAGTTTCATTTCGGTATGTAAGAGTAAAGGTCTTCGATTGATTTAACCAATATTTTGTCATCTCTGTCTGTTAATTTGAAAAAGATCCGACCATCATTGGTCCAAAAGGAGTGGACCGACCCATGACGTCTGGCGTTTACAAGTTCCTTAATAATTGATTTCCGATATCTTGTAAGGTCCTCTGTAACGAATACTTGGACTGAGAGTTCTTAAGTTTCCGTTTCGCCATATTCACCTGGTTTTTTACCTTCCAGTTTCTAAAACGTATATGATTTGACCACGCGCTTCGCGATTTATCTTTCCAATTATATGGGATCTCTGGATATCGTCAGCATACAAATTAACACCAAGGTCATCTTTACATATACCAATAATTTTTTCGTCTGTGAGGGGTAGATCCGTTTTTTCCATCGGCACGTTGTGAAATCGTAGGGAATTTCGTCTTCCATACTGTTCCAGACCCCACAATTCAGAATAAACATCAGACATTTCATTTTGATAAGACATTTTCTCAACAGTTTCATTTTTCATTCCATCTATTTCTATTCTCTGCTGTTCAATGTCAGTTTTCAATACAGAAATCTCACTTTTTAGCATTTTGTTTTCTAATTTCAGTTGCAATAGATCAGTCTGTTGTGTATTAACTGTCTCGTATAGGTTTCAAATACGAATGAATGATTTCACCAGTGGACGAATAGCTTGAATGACACTTGGTGCATGGTGCAAGTATTTCGGGAAGAGCAGGGCTGCGAACAGTGTCTTCAATTAATTTACTGATATTAATTTCATTTCTTTTTATGTCTGTTATGCATGTTGGTGCACCTTCAGTCAAATTCAATTGGGTGTTTGAAGTCATCTCAGAAACTTGCGGACTAACAATTTCATCAAATTTACGTTTAGAATCTTTTAATTTTGCTAGTGTTTCGTTTGTAGACATATTTAAATTGTTTAAAAATCGATTTAAATTTCCTGTATCGTAGTTTGTAAATAGCTAAAATTTGTAAATACAAAGTATGACTCGATAAATCAGAGTTAAATAGTGTTCACTTGTTTGTTTACATGTATTCTATTCAATAAACAATACCTTATAGACCGGTTTTTGGAATAAAGCCACATCTTAATTTACTTTTGAAGTATTTGATCCAAAAAATGAATATTTTGATTCATCAACACACTGATAAAACCATCGTATACAACACAAAGTCATTTATCTGGCATTTTTCCTAAGAGACGTGTCTCACAAAACCTTCATGGTTGCCGCCATTTTTATGTCGAAATGTCCATCTGTAGCAATTAAATCTACCGTAACACAAGTATGACTTAAAACATAAACCATAAGTATATCGCAGACAACTTACCTCTTGGAGTATTCATTGAAACATAAATTTGATCTTTGTATAGAACTTACCACAACCTCATTTTCTATAATATTTGTAAATATATTTAATCCAGTGAAGAACAACAATGAAAGCGTTGTTCCTTTGCTTAATCTAACCATGTATTGATACGGTTTTTGTCCCATGTACATTTACTACATATCCCTTTATTTGCTCATGTTTCCTTGAAGTCAGCCACATGATCGTTTCTTGGTTTGAAAGTTTAACTTGATATTATTCATGGTGCTTTCAATGCTCCGAATAGGTATTATTTGCAGTTTGTTGTCACGCGTTTTCGGAATCATTAGAATTTGATGAAACTGCTAATCAAGTGAACCAGTGATTTTGGTTTATGACTATTATAATAGATGCTGTTGCAATAGAAACAAAGAGGGGAAGAATAGCTGCAATTGCGTTTTGTCAGGTGTACTTTACATGTTGTGAGCATTTAGTTACAACATGCTCCTTCCACGACAAATTTAATGGATAAAATATAAAAAGAATGAATTGTAACATTAAACTACCACAGATGTAATAGTAAAAAGTACTGCGAATCCAGTTTGAAAAATGTTAAGACCTTTCATTAATTAGTTAATCATATTTCTGAATTCGTTTTTGATTGAGTTTTTCATTTCAGATTCAACATGATCTCAATGTATACAAAACATTATAATGTCCACTACCGTCAACTACAAGCGAAAAGTACGATATGGTATGTAATAAAGTGTTTGTGGCAGTTATGCTAGAAGTAAGCCTTAAATAATTTTGATACGGAAAGTTTTTTAAAAGTTTCTGCACCTGCGCCAAACTACAGCTGTCACTTCGCGCGTATTGTTGTCGGTATAGAGGTTAAAATCATAAAAACAACTTCGTCTCTGTAACCAATAAATGCATATTTTTTTTAAAGAAAACTTGTTTTCAATCAATTACTCAAGCTTATTGTTACATATATAGATACGTATATTAGTGTTTCTGTACAGAAATATAACCTTGGGCATAAACTTCATTTTTCGCTACTGACTATCTAGCTAAAACTAAATAAAACTCAATAACGATCTGTAATTTATTTTAGGTATTTTCTTTCACCATTAAGGATCGGCATGTTGACTAAAGACAAAGTCAATATTTCAATAGCCCCAAAACCCGTAACGATGAAGACAAGGTACCGATATTTTAAGGCATTATCAATCTGTATCAGATATGTCAAAAATGAATACAATAACAGACATATACCTGATCTGACGAAGTACATGATGAGCAACGTGTCGTTTCGTTGATATCTAGCTTAGTTTTGGAGTTTAATGAACCAATATGACTCAAAGCTAATTATGTATTTCTTGTTTATGACAGTTTTGTTTGGTTGCAAAGAATTTCTATGGTGAAGTTATTCATTCGCGGTAACAAAAGAGCCATTGGATTTTTACTGGTTTTGGAGTCTCTCCTTTTGTCTGCATTTTTGTCTGTGATATCTAATAAGAAATGATAATTAATTTTTTTTTCTTAAAAGTTTCAGAGTATATGATGAAAATGTTATTTTTTCCTGAAGGTCATAGTGTTAAACTATTTTTTATGCAGGCAGTAATATTTTTTATCAGTTAAAAACGATATGAGCATTATTGCAAAAAACCCTAGCAATATTCCTGTAAAGTTTTGATAATTTTCTTGAGGGTTTTCTGAGGACATGATCAAAGACGATTGTCCTATAGGTTCGATGTTAAGGTGTCTGCAGGATATTAGTTTCCTATTTCAAAATTTTGTGAAATTTTTTGTGTAGAAACATAACAATTATTGTATTATTGTTAAAAATATAAAATAAAATTTGGTGGTCACCGAGCATTTAAGCGTAAAAAATGAATTTTTACATAGAAATGATAGGGAAAATGGCTATATGAGGGGATTACTTTAAAAATCTATTACAGATTTTGTTTATACTTTGCATGTGTTTAGACTCATTATAGTTTTTACATATTAAAAACAAATTATAGGTCTCCGTTGAAATTAGAGAGATCAATTGCGAAGTGTTAATTTTTCTAGTGATAATAATATGAATTACACCCCTTACGTAATTTCTCTGTTCTTTATTGATTGATTGATTGAATATTGTTTAACGTCTACTCAGCAATATTTCAGCTATATCAAGACGAGAACAAGTTTGGAGAAATAATCACTTTGGGGTATGGAAAGGGCCATGGGACGGGAAATTCTGACTGCCACTTGAAAAGTAGGGTGAAATCGTCAAGGGCGGGGAATTTAGCCTTGCAGCCGATCACCTACGGACCACCACAAAAGAGCTAGCTACAAGGGTTCTTTAACGTGCAGGAAGCGTGGCGTTTCTTCCAACACGTGGACCTGAGTTTACATCCCATCCGAAAGATGGGTTGTGTATTTATCAATCCCGCACAACCACGGAATGGGTCCTATTTCTATATTCCGGGACTCTCGGGGTCAGCCTCCGTTTAGGAGGGGTCACACCCCGCAAGCCGGAAATACTAGGTCCTATTTCTATATTCCGGGGTTCCCTCGGGGTCCTCTGTTAGGAAGACTCATACTCCAAGCTCAGAGGATGCTGCGGGCCTATTCATAAGCCGGGACCGCGCACGGCGGTCTGTGTTCTTTAAATTTAGCTCATAAGTTACAGTTCACCTTTTTGTAATGAAGATGTGAAAGGGATAAGGAAAACAATTTCAAATACTTTCGCAATCTCTTTGCATAATAATTCACTTGTTAAATTTCTAAATGTATGAAACCTAAATGAACAAGTTTAAGACAAAAATGGCGGAATAATACCACAAAGACACCTTAAACTACGCTCAGCGCTTGCTGCCACGTTGTTATCAAATCAGACCGAAATGAGGTTTATTTGTAATGGACTTTCCCTTTATCTTTCATTACGTTATGTTTAATTTGCTTCAAAATGGTGTTGTATCATAGGTTTCAATTGCCTTTGTACTTATTTTGTCTCTTTGGCCTTTGGTATTGACTCCTGACTTGCTTTCTGATAATTTTGTTATTACCCTTATTGGAACTGTTAAAGAATTTTCCATTCTGGTGGCAACGGTTTGGTTGAATTGGCTTCAGTTGCTTGAAGGAATTATGAAAATGTAAAAAATTTAAAAAACCGTTGGACGACAATGCCGTGTAATTGCTATTGCTTACACTGACCCTTTTGCCAAAATGAATTTTTTGGGGAACTGAACTGCTTTGTATTTGTCATATGTGTGAATTGTGAAAGGGGATGTATTTATTAATGAACTAATGAAAGTGTATAAAGATAACATGCCGATTACTATGGTATAAAACAAAATATGTGTTGCGAAACAGCTCTAAAGGCCAATAACAAAATAACGAGATACATGAGTATGTGAGCTGTTAAAAGGGATGAATTTATAATCTAAAATATGACCTAAAGCACAAAAAACACATGGCAAAATAAAAGAATAGAAACAATAAAAAGGTCGACCGATATATTTCGACAAATCTGTCATCTACGAGTGGGTCGTAATCATATATTAGTGTTTCTGTGCAGAAATATAACCGAGGGCATAAACTTGATTACTATGGTATATGGACAGAGAGCAGAGTCCAATAGTAAGGTCCTTTTACGCATATTTTTACTTGTATAGAGCCATGGTTTTATATTGATATTTTTTAATTTATTATCGTTCCATATACTTAACAGTTCTCGCCACGATATAGCTGAAATATTGCTAAGGTTGGCGTGAAACATCAATCAATCAATCATTGAGTTTTTCATTTCCAGCTTGTTGCAAGGCATACATTCATAGCATCCACCACAATATACTTTGAATTTTGTTAACGTTCTAAATATTGATTGATTGATTGATTGAATATTGTTTAACGTCTATTAAGCAATATTTCATATATATCAAGACGAGAACAAGTTTGTTAATAAATAATCACTTTGGGGTATGGAAAGGGTCATGGGACGGGAAATTCTGACTGCCACTGGAAAAGTAGGGTGAAATCGAAAGGGGCGGGGAATTTAGCCTTGTAGCCGATCACCTACGGACCACTCAAAAAGAGCTTGCTACAAGGGTTCTTTAACGTGCAGGAAGCGTGGCATTTCTTCCAACACGGGGACCTGAGTTTACATCCGATCCGAAAGATGGGTTGTGTATTTATTCATTCCGCACAACCACGGAATGGGTCCTATTGCAATATCCAGGGGTTCCCTCGGGGTCAGCCCCGTTTAAGAGGGGTCATACCCCTTAAGCCGGAGATACTAGGTCCTATTTCTATACCCCGGGGTTCCCTCGGGGGGGGGGGGTTCTAAATATGGAAGTTGTGTTATCAGATTTTCTTTTCAATGACCGAATTCTTTGACTGGAAAACAGTGACTAAAAGAACAAAGTAACATTTTGAAAATACCTCTTTTGAATGTTAATATGTTTGAAATTTGATTTTCATATTGTTACCCTGTTCTTTACGACGTTAATTAATTTTTGTATTACTCCAGACTTCAAATTAATCATTCGTTCTTTTTTTAATTCTGTGTCAACTTCAGGAATAACAAGCCAGACATACCCCAGAGGCTTTCCAATTACTGAATTTAAAAGTTCTAAATGGTTTTGTAGGTAAATAATTATGTGTTTCTCCACCGCGAAAAATAATATTAATGAACAGAATGATAATGTGTGACATAAAGACATGAAAGAAAAATGACTGTAAATGGAACATGTTAAAGAGCCGAGAACGTCACTTGTATGTATGTCATACCACAAAAATTATTTTTTGTGGTCATACCACAAAAATTATTTTTTGTGGTTATTACGAGTTTAATCTTCCATGTAATTTTTTTCGCTAAGTTACGACCGGGTTTATCCAACCGATTACGATATTATCAAAACTAACCATTTCTTCAATTTTCTTAAACACAGTGACGTCCCGCAGGATATTGAGCATTATATGGTGAAATTCGTGACTTTGTTAAACGTTGCTCATTTTACCGTGAAAGTCGTTGTATCTTTACTATATAGCTTCGATCAACCAATTGTAAACTACGAGATAAAGACCAATTATAAGAAATTCAATTTTTCAAAGAGACATATGTACACAGTAAACTATTATTGTCAAGGTGAAAAAAAAGATAAACGATTTTTAAGACAAACAGATGCTAGAAATTCATTCAGAATCCAGTATCGGATAACTTTTCATAACAGAGAGACACACACAAAATATAAAAATTAATAACTTCAAGGTAACAACTCTATAAAGAAATGGCAAAAAAAGTCATAAAAAAATATCGCCAAAACCCTTACAAAAGATCTAGACAGACCTCGGTATTTTGTTATTTGTTACAACCGGGCTGTTGTCCTGCTGGTGAACTGTTAGTCCTCGAGGGTATTCACCAACCCAGTAGTCAGTACTTCGGTGCTGGCACGAAAACCGATTTTATTTGGAAACTTGGAATATGTAAATTTAAGAAATTTTTGTTAAAAACTAAGGAGTATCTCCCTCCTGCATAGTTCTGTCCTTAGCTGGTTTGGCTTTGCTATTTAGATCCTATTGGTTATTTGTTCTCTATCAGATTTTACACCTATTCCGGTTTAAGGATTTTCAAATGTTTTGATTTGATCTGCACTGAAGAGCAATAAGTTGTCGAAAAGTGCATATATAAAAATATAAAATATTGCTTCTTTGTTACAATAAAATAATGTTAAACCATGCACACTTCCTGCAAATATAGTCATTTAAACTGACACTGACTTATTGCAGATATGCGAACAATCGCAATATCATAATATTTCACGAAAGGATATGGAGTAAATGAACATGAGACCATAACACATATATAACTCCGACTGCAATAATTTTAACTAGATGTTGTCGGAAACGACAGCTATCCCCGCACTCCCTGTTTGACACAGAAAACAGTTGTTATACACCCTTGGCATATTTTTTTCATTATTTTTTTAATCTACCTACTGATAGTCATTATTGTTACTAAAAGAATTCTAGGATATATGGTTGCTAAGTAGAATTCCAAAAACTGGGTCCAAGACTCAAATGGCAGGGTTGCGTTTTGGGGTTTTTGTTCCCAAATCAGGAAAAGTGAGAAAAATTTTAGGAAATGATTCCAAAAAATCAGGTGCACATCTTCAATATATATAAAAACATTCTTTAAAGTTTTAAAGATCTAGGTTGAAAACTGTAGGAGGAGTTGATTTCACAAAATAGGTACCCTCTGTTAAAAATGTCAATAAAAAATGGCTAAGTTCCTAAGTCCGGAAAAGTGAGAATAAATTTCTGAAATGATCCCAAAAAGTCAGGTGCACATCTTCAATATATATAAAAACATTCTCTAAAGTTTTAAAGATCTGGGTTGAAAACTGTAGGAGTTGATTTCTAAAAATAGGTACCCGCTGTTAAAAATGTCGATAGAAATGACTAAGTTCCTAAGTCCGGAAAAGTGAGAAAAAATTTCCGAAATGATACCAAAAAGTCAGTTGCACATCTTCAATATATATAGAAACATTCTGTAAAGTTTTAAAGTTCTGGGTTGAAAACTGAAGGAGGAGTTGATCTCACAAAATAGGTACCCTATTTTCCCCGCCCGCCCGACATTCACCATACTATAACCCGGATTTGCACTCCGTGCAACCCGGCCAAAAATAAGTGGTCTTTGAGACTTTCAAGAAATTTACCAAGATTGGAATCAATATTTTTGAAATCCAGTTGATGAAAATGTTTTTCCTAAACCACACAAACATTTTAAGTATGGTTGCTAGGTAGAATTCCAAAAAATAAGTGGTCTTTGAGACTTTCAGGAAATTTACCAAAATTGGAATCAAATATTTTTGAAATCCAATTCATGTAAATGGTTGTCCTAAACTACACAAACATTTTAAGTATTGTTGCTATGTAGAGTTCCAAAAAATAATTGGTCTTTGAGACTTTTAGGAAATTTACCAAAATTGGAATCAAATATTTTTGAAATCCAATTCATGAAAATGTTCGTCTTAAACTACACAAACATTTTCGATACGGTTTCTAGGCAGAATTCCAAAAAAAAAATAAGTGGTCTTTGAGACTTTCAGGAAATTTACCAAAATTGGAATCAAATATTTTTGAAATCCAATTCATGAAAATGTTCGTCCTAAACTACGCAAACATTTTAAATACGGTTGCTAGGTAGAATTCCAAAAAAATAAGTGGTCTATGAGACTTTCAGGAAATTTACCAAAATTGACCCCGCCTTCAGAATCCTAAGTTATCAGAATTTTGTTTTTTACCAAACACTTGTCAGAATATAAGATAATATGATAAAATTTTAAAAAAATATGTGTCTTTGACATTTTCAGAAAAATTACCAAAGTTGGAACCGGAACCAAAATTCCAAAAGCTTATTGCAAATCTATAGACTATATGCAACAATTCTGCATAAAGATTTGATCCAAAAATGTAGGAGGAGTTTG